>JAMKCH010060368.1:0-204310 GCA_023653785.1 Ophioderma brevispina
ACCACCCAGGATTATAAATATGTATCAGTATATGCTTGGAATGTAAAACAGACTCGCTGTGCAGGAAAAGCAGAGGACCCCCCCCCACATCAATAGCACTACCAAAATGCTAATTCATGCTAATTAGCATAAAAACGCCACGGCCGGCCTTTTTGATTTTTTTCCACCAAAGTATGCGCAACTGATATTTAGGCAATTACATAAAATTTTGGGCAAAAACAATTTGGCGCTAAAACGTGGTGCACGAAAAACAAAATGTTAGGTCCACATGGGCCCCCCCTTAAAGTGTTAAAGTTAAACTTCACTATGTACCGACAGAAATTCTCGGGGAAGGGGGGGCTATGCCTCTGATGTCATTATGCTGATCTAGAACTAAAGTCGAAATTGTTTTACTACCAGTGTTGCCTATATATATTCCACAAAACCAACACTTGAAAATTGTTTTCAAAAATAGTACTGAGCAAATGACTGGATGAGACATTTACTTTCTTATGTCTAAATGTCATTTCATACCACCGAATTCCTTCAAGAGTCGCCATGGTTACTTCATGTGTCTTATCTACAAATTCAGGAGTTCACCTTGAATGTAATGGGTTATAGTGATCATGTCGCCTGTTACCTGGTAGCAAATGCAATAGCCCAGTCATCAATTTCTTATACCTGTTGAATTTAAATTAATGAGTTTGAGTTATGAGAATTTATACTGGTTTTGAAAAAAAGATGGAATAAAAGTACCTATTTTCCATTGAATTGTAGGCTTGTTTTGTGAGTCATTTTTCCCGCTAATGCAACAAAATTTGTTAGTCTGAGAACCAAGAGTTCAGCACAAATTATGATGCTTAGCTTTAGAGACAAGTAGGGGTAACCTTTCATTATTTTGCATGTACAGTTGGACTGTGAAGAATCGGTAGCTAATTTTATGGATAGAAATTAGTCAATACTGTTAGTGCAAGGTACCCTCATCAACAGGTATTTACTAATTTATTTGTAGACAATTGTCTAAATTAGTAAATACCTGTTGATAAAGGTAATAAAAGCTTAAGCTTGCAAATCTTGATTCAAACTAAATTTGAAAAAGGAGAAAAACATCTAGAGTTTAGATCTTGATAAAAAAAAATCATCCATTTTTTCATTGGATAGAAACAATAAAGAGACATAAGGTACCTTCTTCAATAGCTATTTACTAATTTGTAGATGATTGCTTCAAATAAATAGTTAAAGTGCTGTGTTGATAAAAGTATAAGCTTTAAGCTTTTTTTGGCAAAAAAAAATTTTTTTTCACCCTTTTTGGATTTTTCCCCAAAATGAAATTCTTGAAAAAAAGGAGAAGAAAAAACTCTGGAGTTAGGACGCTGGTCTCGGATACTAAGAAATCACCATTTTTTTTTTTTGTTCGTATAGAAAGTAGAGACACAGTGGGTTGTTTCCATAAGGTGGCACCCTTTTCTGAATCTTTTCTGACACCCTATGAATTCTGGAAAAACTTTAACGGAATAAACCACATAAACCGTTGGGTTATTCCATCAAGGTCCATTAAGGTTTCCGAAAAATTCATCGGGTGTCCGAAAAAGGGTCGTCACCTTATGGAAACACCGACACATTTTGTCTGAAACAATGGAGGACAAGAAAGTTTCTTCGGTGATGGTTTGATGTTTTTTCAAAATGTCTTCATTCGTTGACTCCTTTTATAGGGCCTCTTCCAAATGAAGACGTTACATCACCAAAACTGGTTGATGGCTCATGGGATGAGTAGTAGTATAGTAGTAGTTTAAAAAAGGTTTTTAAATCGGTTTGTCCCTGCCTAACTGGTGTGGCGGATTCACTTACATTCACAAGCAATATGCTGTGTGAGGATTAGTTGGCAAGCAAGAGGTTAATTGACCGGACGCCCTTCCTGACATCAATGTGCTGAATGGCCACATTAGCTTTTCAGGCTGATTGCCCTTGAGGTAGACTTTTCTTTTTAGTTTCCCAGGGTAATCAGATACCTTCCAATCAGATTAATTAGAAAACCTATGGGGGTGATGGTTTAGCCTCTGACAACCCGGCCCTGGGACAGGTAAGTAGAAGTCCTCAAGACAAACCTGATCTGTCATGACTGGTTCCTTTAAATTATTCTATTTATCTTTTTCTTTCCTTCAGGTGAGAGCAAAGCAAGAGACCAACTCTTGAAAGCTCAAGTGTTTTATCCTCCCCAGGTTAAGTTTCTTCTGTTTCCTAAATACTATTCCTTGTGACTGATTGTAATGTTCGGGTTCTTCAATTTTGGTTAGGTGGAATAGGATTTCTTGGGTTTGTGTGTGGGTGTGTGCGCACACAGGACAATTTGCCTTCAACCAGGTTTAGGTTGTGTGCATGGTGCGTGTGTGTGTAGGTAAATGTTCTCAAGATGGTATGCACACCAACGTGCAGGACAAACCCCAGTTCAATTGTGCCAAAGCATATGCAGGAAAAGTCCACATTTAATAGGAAACACAATGAAGGAGACATTAGAGAATAAAGTCTGATTTTGAGAACGGTGCTCTCAGTCTCTTTACGATGAATGAACCAAGGCAATACCCCATTATCTTAAGTGGAAGAATGAGTCTGTAGGCCAAGCTTCTTCTTTCTTCCACATAAAAATAATGGTGTCCCCATTCAATTCGTTGTAAAGAGAGTACCGGTTCCCCAAATAATACCTGTCTCTCTCTTAACAACCTTTAGAATTCAAGGTTATCTTTGACCCAATTTCTCACTATTTATGGCTTAAAAACGACAAGAATGGACTTGCACCAAACAGTGACAAAAATCAAACAACCAGTGGAGCAACGAACATACGCAATGAGATGCAACATGCAGCGCGCGAAAATAGCAAAACGCGGTTAAACCATGAGCGCTTCATCCTCCAAAATAACGTAAATACGAAGACACCATACATCCGGGTTCAATTGTCAAAATGAACCCAGGCTAACATTTTCACAGCTGTTTAAGAATTTGCATTTGGATGGAAATATGACAACCTAATGAGAATGAAACTGGGTCTCCATTGTCAACTCCCTTGCTGCAACATGAAAATTCCTTTTTTATCAGTTCTTTCATCCCTGTTTCTTGCCTGTGTTTCCTCAGTTTTACCTATAAATTAACAAAATACCGTAATGAGAATTTTACAGACCTATCCTTCACTTGAAGCTGTTCTTAACTTACATTTTAATTATTTTACGGGCTTTTGCATGGATGACGCAGTGTGCAGAGGGTGTTTTGAACAATCCCATGTGCATAGCAATGTAGACCCTATACCATAAACTTTACACCTGTCAGTATTTAGGGATAAAGTGTTCCAAAAGTTTTAATAACCACAAGACATTCATACCATGCACACAAAAAAAACGCTTTCTGGCTAAATTTAATGTTGTCAAGGTTTTATGTGTAAGAATAGGATTTTTATGTGATCACATTACCCATTGAGGTGACTTTCCCAAACGGTGCATTGTGGGATTGACTCAAAACACCCTCTGGGTAGTTGCGGTATTGCATGTAAGTGCATTCCAATTGTCTTGTATTCTCAAAGGGAGTCTAACTTTTAGACCAATTTTAACCAATATTAGTTCTTCACGATGGAACCTTATCTTTCAACAGAATCTTAAAGTGGTGGGGGTAATAGATTTCTTACGGATGGGTTGTTCTGACAAACAGCATCTCGGAACCCTTTCTCATGCACAGGGCCATCGGAACCAGGAGCTGCCAACACATGGAACCTCTGTAGGAAATGTGTGCATAACAAAACAACCCGTGCTGGTGTAAATCGAGCGCTAAGAACTTTTTAATCCATATTTGTGGTAGGAGGTCCTTAATAAAAGGCATGTACGAATAGTTTATATCCTAATTAGCGCTCGACTGCTTCAAAGAATATGATTACAAATTCAATGCAAAAATGTTGATATCAACCACCACATTAGTAAATTACTGTTCATGATCCACGGGTTAATTGCCACTTTTGTGTAGAGATTTAGGCAACTTAACAGCAATGGTGAATTCAAATAGGCATCAACATCCGGCGTAACCTGAATGCTAGTCTTTATCAAAGTCTTAACAATATGCAGTACACTCCCTCTATTGTACATTAATTCTCCCTTATCTAAATTATCGTGTAATTGCTTGGGGAAATGCATGTAAAACGTACTTGGATAATATTTTCAAAACTTAAAAAACGTGCCCTAAGAACAATATCAAATAGTCACTTCAGATGCCATTCTGGACATTTGTTTTGCCAATACAAATTGTTAAATATATATGATATGTATAATCTAGAATTGGGTGCATTTATATACAAACACTACACCAATATGCTACCAAAAGTATTTGACACATATTTTTCAAAACGAGCAAACATTCATGACCATCACACACAATTTGCCAACAATTATAACTTGACTAGGAATAAAACTACTTTCGCATCAAAAACTGTTCGTTCTGCTGGACCTATTCTCTGGAATTCATTGGGTGATAATATTAAATTCGTAAATGCTGTGGTACACTTCCGAAAGCAATACAAAGTGACTTAATTTTGAATTATGAGTAATTTCCCTCTTTTGGATCATTGCTGTGTATGCTTGTCATGAGTGATTCGTTATGGGTATTGTATAGTTAGGCTTACTGTATTTTGCAAAAAACGAAACAAAACAGAACTCCCATTGGATTACACGCTTTATTCCATCATGCACGTTATGCATGCATGACGGAATAAAGCGTGTAATCCAATGGGAGTTCTGTTTCGTTTCGCAAAATACAGTAAGCCTATAGTTATGATCTGTGTATGTAACTTTTATTTTTATTTTTTTTAGTTTAGGGGATGTCCATGTCTGGCCTTTTGGCCTTTTGTTCACCATGTTGTATTGTTTGTTCCTTTTAACTCTGTATATATTTAAAAAAAAAAAAAGAGGGCGCTCTTACGCAAATCTGACAAGACTTGACTAAAGGTTAGAGCTGGTCACAAATATTTCAATCTAACATGAGTGTTTTTTTAAATTGAACTGTTTTGCAGCGAGGTTAATCCACTAACCTCGACGGATTTTGAAATCAATGGCTGGTATTCTGAAAGGGAGTATAACTTTAGACCTGGATTTAAACCAGGGTTAGTCCTATATGAGTGGACTTTTTTTCCTTTCAAATTATTGTGAAAGTTAAATGTAACGGGTGAGAAAATTCCTCATGGATGGCCCATACATGAGGAATTTTCTCACCCGTTACAGCACATTTTAGATTATGTAGGAAGGAACAAAGGTCACTCAGTAGGACTTACCCTGGTTTAAAAACCCGGGGTCTAAAGTTAGACTCCCTTCTCAGAATACCACGCAAATAATTTTTCAAAAAAATTAACATAATTTACTAAGACTTATTGAACAAAGGTTCAAGAAGTGATTTTGTAATGTCACTGAGACAGAGCTGCCATAAGTAAAAATGCATTGAAGCAGTTAGTTCCACAAATTACTGTTAGAAATCCCTCAATGCCAAATCGCTGCAGATAGTGTCCTACTCCCCCGCGCACCCCCCCCCCCCACCCCCGACCCGGAAATGAGAGGTAAAACCGGTGCAGGAACCTACTTTGTTGGAGTATAAATGATCCAGATCGTAAAGATCTTACATTACACTTCTGCTTTTTACCCCATTTGGTCATTATTTTTGACAGGCCTGTGCTCCAGAAATCTTCATCCTCGAAGCCAAGCATGGCTCCTCAATCTCGTTCATCATCAACACCTCAGAGTCTGTCCGATTTTGGGTCAGGCCATGACTCGCGAGGAACGGACTCTCATTTACGGTCATCAAGAGGAGACAGTGGACATCTTGGCTTAAACCATGACAGAACAGGCCCGGATGAATCCAGCGCCTTCTCTGAAGGTATGTGTAACTTAGACAATTAGTTTCTCATCAAAATATTGAATATTCTGCCTTTCCATATTTTGTTTTTAAAGAAACCCTTTCTAATCGTGGTCCATGTAGCTAGAGGCAATCAATTCTCTTGTGTTCTGTGATTAATATACCAATGTTTCTCCAGTACAACACTTTGTAAATGTCTGTCCGTAATTCATGGTGTGACCATTGTATGAAGTCTCTTGAGCACTTTCAATTGTTCCTTGTATGTTATGTAATAGTACTAAGGTAGGATGGTGCGACAGGTGTATGGTAGAACGTGTGATGGGTATGCAGTCTTGCTTGAAATTATGAACTGTTCGTAATGTTTAATATGTTCTACGCCAAAAAAAAAAATGCTATCGCCGGGAACTTGCCCCATCGGAACCATCAGGCTGGTTATGCGCCTGCACCCTGTGGCTGTTGTGTTATGTCAAAACAGTCAGGGTATGATGGCAATTTGTTTGGAGGAAAGATTGAATCTAATGCAAATTAAGTTGTGCTCTTTAATTAATTAACCATACAGTCAATTAGAGGAGCTGGGACCCATGTCAAACATCATCGTTTACCCCTCACTACAGAAAAGGTTTGACACATTTGGTAGTTAGTATGGACCCTCTACATCAATGCTAGGTAGGTAGTACTCTCAAATTGTGGTATCACTTTTTCAATAGGGGGAAATTTAAGTTTACACAGGGGTCAAAATTTTTAAAATGCCCCAATCCTGTTGAAATGTATGCCATATTGCCCATCTAATCATAAGGATTCCAAAAATGTATAGTTTGTACCACCTACGACCATTGGTTTTGGAGTTATAGGGTCCATACTAACTACCAAAGGTGTCAAACCTTTTCTGTAGTGAAGGGTAAACGATGATGATTGGCATCATCGCAGGGAGGTAAACGAACTCCTTAAATAATGCCCCTATGATATTCTGCTCCTCCTCTAAATTGTCGGGAAAAATATGTGATTTAATGTTTGCAGCATGTCAGTGCAACTTTTTGTAACTTATTCAATTTCTTTGAAAAATGTCTAGATATCTTGGAGGTATGGCAATTTTGTTAAAAGAAAAATGTACAGTATAAACATGTAGCAAAGTTTACCTTCAAAATACCCAGGGGTTAAAGCTGTCATTTTGGGGTCATTACTTATTTCTATCAAACTTGAGTGAAATTCCTTCTGCAGTGCAGTATGTTGTTTATTATTTACCCCATCAAAATTGAGATTTTGGTATCATCCGAAAGTTAATATTTTTCTCATTACTCAAATAGGTCCAGGAAATGTTTCTTTTTGATGCGATGAGCAAAAACAATGTGGTCAACTACATTTCCTAGCACACACTGTCCTATGGGCCAATTTAGTACACATTTTGCTTCTACTATCCAAACAGCTGGACGGATTTGACTCAAAATTTGTAGTTAAGATATTTTTGGTGATATGCTTTAATGTGAGGGAGAAGAAAACATGAAAAATCAGATCATGATTGGGTCACCCACCTTTAAGCAAATATATTCAATGATAATTACTGCATACTCAATTTATGCATAATATTTAGAACATTTGCTTTCTCCTTAAAGGCACTATCAGTGA
Organism: Ophioderma brevispina; assembly: GCA_023653785.1. NCBI lineage: Eukaryota > Metazoa > Echinodermata > Ophiuroidea > Amphilepidida > Ophiodermatidae > Ophioderma > Ophioderma brevispina. The sequence goes on from JAMKCH010060368.1 coordinate 7,477, forward strand.
TTTGCTAAATCAGAAAATCGAAAAATAAAAAAAAATAAGATTTTTGCTTGTCTGTAACAAGTATAGGTATCCTAACATACCCTGCAAATGATGGGGCCAGAAGCAGGACAAAATCAGAATTATTTGTTCTTAGTGTCCGTACGGACACTTACTACAACACGTAATTGAATGGAGATTCATGTCTTTGAACACTGCCGTTTTCTTTTCTGTCAATTCTTCGGTTGAAAAAAGTAACTTATGAGAATTCTACAGACTTCTACTTCACTTTAAGCTATTCCTGCAAATTTCAGGTTTTTGACTCCTTTGGATAAATCACTGATAGTATCTTTAATTTAGGCTCTCTCTACTCTATCAGTAAGTAATTGATAATTCAGCATTACTAGGAGGAGTAGGGCACTAGCAAATTAAGGTCGTACAAAGTAATATTTTCATTGTCAATGACATGTGGCATTGTTCTGCAGGAGTAAATAAATGAAATGCACGTATATAGGAATGGATGAGCAGAAAAATTTATGATAAGAAATAAAATACAACCAGCAGTATTTTTTCCTTTCCAGGTTTTTTTTCTAAACACCATTGAATTTTTTTTATTCTGGATTATGTAATGCATTAACATGAATGGATCAACAGCGTTAATTTCGAAAGAAAACCTAGATGAGAAATTACACTCCACTTTGAACCCTTGAAGAAAAACAATTATGTCTTGAGTATTAGATTTAGTATGTGCACTGTCTGCTTTGGTTCACTGAGGGTCATTTCTCTCTCCAGTAATCAAATAATTGATCAATTCATGAATGATGGACAATAAAAATTTATGGTTGTTTCCATGGTGATGCGACAAGCCTAGCAACAGTGCAGATGAGTTGCACAATGTTACGTATAGATAGTAAATGAATCCAGTTCAGGGTCGAATGGGCAGTCTGTTGGATGCGTCTGAGAAACATTTAAATACATGCTTGAAGAGTATTATTTAAAGGTGCACTGAAAAGATTTCAAATACAGGTGTCCGGTAAAACTGTGGAAAATTCTGGATTTTTGCACTGGTTGGGAAAGCTTTCTATAGAAAATACCCCTTTATGAAAGGATTAAGCTGATAAAAGTTTCTTTGGTACACAAATTGTTTAATTCTAATTTCAGGATGTGAGGAGCAAAGAGCGACTTTAAGGGTCACAACTTACTGTTCTCCTTCCGAGAAAGGCCCTTGGGACGAGGGAAATGACGTAATTGACAAGAGAAAGAAGAAAAGTCATCTGGGGGCGGGAAGGGAAAGGGCAGCTCAGGGCAGGGAGAAAAGAAAGAGAGAGGGAAGAGAGGGAGGGGAAAAGAGCAGAGCTTGACAAGAAAGAAAGAGAAAAGAAAAAGGGGGAGGAAGCGGACGATATGGGGGAAAAGTGAAAGGAAAAAACTAGGAATGATAAAATATGGGGGATAAAGTCGGCATAAGTTTGTTTTGAAAATTGTACAATTAATACTCAAACTACAGTTACATTTAACCACCAAAGGGGTACTAAAACATTCATAGGCCTACAAAATTCATGGGACCGCGGGACCGCCGGTCCAGAAAAATTTTCACAGACGCAGAAAATATTAAGCCTAAAAAAATCACGGGAGAAAAATTTTGGAAAAAAATAAGGCTCTCAAAACTAAGATTATATTCCCATGGAAGAAAATGATTAGGTTGTTGATTCAACGTCAGATATTTGGAAAGTATTTTTTGAAAAATATATACTCAAACACCAAGAGTACCAGGCTATTTGCGTAAATGTCGGCAAATCTGATCAAAACTTGTAGAGTTGTAGTTTAAGAAAAACATCGGGAAAAACATCAGTTTCAGTAAATTATTAACATTGTTTTCCTTTTCATTGCATAGCAAACTTTTCACAATAAAGTGATTGATAATCACTCCCAGATCAGCCCGTCCCCGCTATCCATATGATATAAACATTTTGCGATACTTTGCCGACTTTCAGCAGTATGGTCTGAACAAGGTTGGACTTTTTTCATTTCAAAGTAGAACAGAAATGCAGGTATATCATTATCCCTCCTCGTCATTTCAACAAGTGTATAAAGCAGAAAACATTGATCATTAATCGGACCATGCCACAGGCTATTAATATTACTTCAAATAAGTTTCTTCTTGGCGGTCCAGTCGCGAACCATTAGCTCCCCAGAATATTATTTCATACATTAACCATTGAAGGGAGTTTCTGCTTGAGAAATTCATTCAAAGTGTTTCCATCAAAATGATGAATTCCAAAACATCCAATTTGTTTTAAAATATAAAAAACATAATTATTGAGCATTTATTTAGACAAATTCTTATCTTAAATCATGTTATGGGATTAGGTTTATTTTTAAAACGTTAAAAAAGATCTGAAATCAGTAACTTCATGGTGAAATGTAAGACTCAAAGAGTTAAATGTACCCTACTTTAGCCTTGTAATCAATTAGCCATTCATAAAGGTGCAAACGATGAGATTTGCGAAGGCACCCAAATATTGTGTCATAATAGTAATTCATATGACTAGATACTCAATAGATTTCTTACCCTGTATTTGGCTTCAGAAAGGTCTTAAAAGCGAGAAAATGTGATTGATTTGCTTAATTCAATGTTTAAAAATAGGCCGACCGAATTTCGTATTTGCTCCTTATACAAAAAATTGTACTTTCCAATTTTGTACCAAAGAAGGAAACACTTCTCAGCTTAATCCCTTCGAGGGGTTATTTTCGATGGAAAGCTTTACATAGGGTAAAAATCAGTTACTTTCGATTTTTTCGGGACACCTGACATTGTGAAATCTCTCGTTTGCACCCGTTAATACCCACTTGACCTGAAGTTCACCTCCCAGGGCTGTGGCCAGCTGTGGCTCACCCCTTGGACTAATTCCACTGCCTGATAATAGGGTGTTTAAATTTTAGAAAGCAATCTGGTTAGGGAAGGGAGTTGTAAAATTTGGTTAAGTTTTATTTTATTTATGGGAGGGGAGGGGGAGTGGAGAAACAAAGTTAACATGTTTGATTTTTTAACAAATATTTAGTGGACAATGATTTTTTTTCTAATTTTAAAAAAAACCAGAAAACAAGTGTAGTTTTCTTGGGTCTTGTTTTGACAAATTTTAATTAAAGAAAAAATATTAAAAGAAAAAAATATTGCATTTTACAAGGAAAATTTTTTTTTTTTTTTTTAAAATGTTATCAACTTTAAGTCTTGATATGACAATAAATTGACTGAATGCTTTACATATTGTATACGTTTCCAACTGAAATTTTTAACTACAGCATTGAATCATGGATATATAGAAAATATTCTATATTTGTGAAATTATGCCTTAAAATTTACCACAATAAGGTTTTTCAAAACAGGGCTCAGATTGCACCAGAGAGCATCAAAATACCCTTGGTTTCTGGACCCCGGGCCGTAAGGACTTCGCGCTACACGCTCGTTATGTGCACTTCGCACACATATTTGACAGAAAATTTTTTCCATTACTATTAAAGGTCCAAAAAGCACCCGAAAATTTTTTGTAGGCCTTGATTCATTAGATTTGGATTGAAGACAACCATTAGTGATCCACCCAAAAGAGTTTTAGATACCTGTACATGTTACAGTATGCAAAACATCTGATTTCTGAATCACTGATAGTGCCTTTAAAGGAGGATGGCCCGAATTTTTAAGGGATATAAAAATTTATTAATCTGATAATGGACTTCACCCCAAACACCATCTCACGTTTTAACGTGAGAGCTAAAAACATGCTTGTAAGCGCCATGGAGTACTTGTAAAATTAATATTCGTCAACCAAAATGGAAGTTACATTTTCGCTCATTACTTCAAACCAAACATCCTTTTGCCCAAAAATTTAACAGGACAAATGCGATAAATAGGAGCTTTCGCTAGATACCAAACTTTTGACCACACTTCCGGTGGTTAAATCTGGGGTTCTGGGAGGTACGAGGCGTCAGTGATCAGGCCATGGGATCTTTAACATAATGTCCACTCATCCCTTGATTTTAGCCAGTGCACACGAAGTTACATACTATGCATGTGCATGGCCATGTATAGCTCTCTGCCTGTCAAGCGACTTTCTCTGTGGTCGATTACAATTTTGGGACACTGGCTAACACAATTATAGTCACGCTTAGAAACAAACAATACAAGTAGAGCCCGGTATGATTGGTGGGACCGTACTAGGGATAATCAATAACTCTTCTAGAAGTCCACTTTTTTCTGACAAGGCCCTGTGGTCCTATATTCACTTAGAGATCAAAGTTAGACCTTTGTTTCAAAAATGTCAAAAGTTATGCTGTTTAACCCCTTTACCACCCTGCTGGTGGATTCAATGGTAGGTAAACACAAGTCAATTGGTTCTTGATCCGAATGGCCCAAATGACTGCAGTCATTTGGAAGCCATCTAAAAAAAAAACACTTGACATAAAGGTTCAGTCACACAGCCGATCTTTTTGCTAGGAAAACCCACTTCCAGACTGTTCCAGATGGTGCCGCTGCCCAATTTTCGAAAATCGTAAGCCGTTTTCTTTTTCATGTGTAGTTATGGCAAGGTCTGGGCCTTTGTTCTGTGCAGTCTTCTGTAGTCTTACCCATTTACTAGAAAACCGCTTCCAGACTGCTCAAGACTGGTGACGTTTGGCACATTCATTTTTCGAAAGTCGTGAGTAATTTTCCTTGTTCAGGTGTAGGTTTTGGCCAAGTTGGGACTCTGTCTATACTTGTTGTGGGGTTTCGGAAGCACGTGGAAAAATTTAAAAAAAACGCCACGATTTTTCTTGCAGCTTAAAAAAATCGTGGCGGGTTGGAAAATCGGGAAGGTCGGGCTGAAACAGGAGCGGTTTTGGACAGCGGTAGCCTATTTGAGTTGGTGCGCATCATGAGGGGTTGTGTGCAGTTGGAAGTGGTCGGCAATGAGTCTGCTCCAAGCGGGGAGAAAATGCAAGCCAACTAGATATGTTGAATCGCGCGACTAAAATCGGCGACTTACAGAAGATGAGTCGCCGAATGCAGTCTTGACAGCAACTTGTGCTGTCGTGGTTAAGGGTCTGCGACTGATTGAGAACTGAAACAAGTAACATGCTTGATCGCCTACGGCTCGGCGGATTGCAGATATGCCAACTCTCCCGTTTTCCGCGAGAGACTCCCGGTTGTTTTTCGTTTGTCTTCCCGTCTCAAGAATTTTGCTAGCAAATTCTCCGATTTTCCGTATATTTAATGAAGAAAATAAAAATAACAATAAAGTTAAGGCAAGAGGGCCAATATTTTTCAAGAGTGAATAAAAGAACATAGATTTGAAAGATGTTCAATTTAAAGTCTGTTAAACTGGTTCCGACATAGTTTTATCCCGAATTTCGGACTGTTCACTCACATTAATATTTTGATTTAACCCATTTAACTGCTGTATGCTAAATGTTTATGGTATTTTTAGTTAACTTACTTCTTAACGTGCAACAGCAAAGGGATATACCAACAAACACGCATGTTTAGTGGTTTTGTTTTGAAGTTTTCAAGCTTTAAAAGTTCGGCCTTGATATTTTCATGTACTTTTTTAAGAAATACTCTATACGGACTTAGTTCCTACTGACAGTTCCTAAAGGGGATGTTCAGACGGCGGAGCTCTGTTATTTTTTATGGAAAAGCTGTATTTTAAAGAGCTCTATCTTCATGATGCAGTTCCTATGGCATAGGTAGCTTAGTTTTCAAGGTTGAGCATTTAAAGTTTAGACTTAGTTTTTAATGTGCGACTGTACTTAAACAATATTCGCCATGTGGATGTGTTCATAGTCATACTGACAGTTCCTTAAATGGGGACAGTCAGATGGCGGAACTCCGTTTTTTTTGTTCAGGGGCTTGGGGATTTCGAAAAAAAGCCGTCTGTGTGTAGTCGGGAAGTGGTTGGGTTAGGAGCTGTCTTCTGTGGACTATTACCTTAAAATACAATCTGGGGGCTATATATTCATAGAATTGGTGGAATTAATGAACAATTTTTGGAAACCCCACTCCCTGCCCCCATCTCCCTGATCCAATGTAATTGAGAGTACTGAGTATTGTCATAAGCAGTTTTGCCATTTTTTTTTGTTCAGGAGAGTTATTCAAAGAGCTCTCTCATGATGCTGTTGTCAAGAATTTGTGATTTTTTTTTTTTTTTTAATTATCCCTTTTTATGTTAATATAAAAAAAATTCTCGAGATGGACTTAGTGTCTATTGACAAGTCCTTAACACGGGGCTGTCGGACGGCGGAGCTCTTGTCCATTTTTTCTGGAAAAGCTGTATTTAAAAGAGCTCTATATCATGATGCACGTCATTGTATATAGGTAGCTTAGTTTTTCAGTTATGAGCTTTTTTAAAGTTTAGCCTTTTACATTAACCTGTCATGTTAATTCTTGGGTCAAAAACATACTGATTTTTGGTCTGATGGATCCAAAGTTGGCATGTCTGTATTTAAGGGCTCCAAAGTGCTTTAAAGCAATAGAAATGCGAAGCTTGGGGGCTTCGCCCCATCGAACCCGACCGGGGCATTCGCCCTGGACCCCGGGCCGTGAGGGGCTCGGTCGCGCAAGCGCTCCCTCGCAAAATCTCCCTTTTTTTAAAAATTCCAATGTTGGACTGACGATTTGAGCATCTCTTGTTTGTATTTGAACAAGGACTGCAGGCCGATTTGGAAAAGCATGTGGGTCTTGTGAGTTGGGAAGAGGTTGGGTCGCGTCGCGGTTGTCTTCATGTGAAGGGACCTTTTCTGGCGTAAAACTCGGCACCAATCGACGAGCCAGTCTTGACAGTGACATGTCACAACTTTTGCCGTCGTTTCAGGTCGGGACTAATCGGGGAACCTGAACAAGTGGCGTCGCCAATTAAACAGCTGGATATTGTTGATTCTATGATGCTGCCCCTAATGCTAAGCGTTTCAGTCCCTTGTTCGCGTGACGACGGGGAAACCGCAGACTAATCATCCGCGGTCGGATTAAAAATTGTAAACTTTTGCAATTTTTAATTTTTTAGTTTTTTGATTTTTAAAAATATGCAGTCTTGTGTAGTCGGGAAGTGTTGGGTTGGGAGCTGTCTTCTGTGTGTGACTATACCTTAAAATTAAACTCCGGGCTACATTCATAGAATTGTTGGAAAATGAAACAATTTTTGAAAACTCCCTTCCCCTGCCATTCTCCCCTATCCAATGTTAATTGAGGCGCTGAGGTACTGAGGTATTGTCATAGCAGTTTTGCCAATTCCCCAAAATTGATGACGAGGTGGAGCAAGGGTTGAAGGTTTTTTATTACCTTCCAAACTAGTTAAGATTAAAGATTTAATCTGATTTCCAAGATTTTGACAACAGACAAACCATACCACTACTAGTAAGATTATGAATTTGTTTTAATTTTGACGAAAAAAAAATCTTTAAAATTAAAATCAAAATTAAATCGGTATACATGGCAGCTCGATGACCCTCATCAGGACCCTGACCCAGCTAGTGGATCGTGCTTGTTGATTGCAATAAGTACGGATTTTAATTCCAATGTTGGTAAGGTATATTTGAGTTGATGGAGAAGTGGGGCTTAATTTGAGTAATAACAGGTGCTTTTAGATTCTTAACCCTAGCCCCAGTGAGCAATGTAGGAAACGGTGGGGAGTGTTCCAACTATTTACAAGATTGTAGGCTTGTTTGTACTCAATTTAATGCTGATTCTGAAAATACTCATGAAAATGCATATTTTTTTAAATTTTGGGGAAAAGTGGCTGTGGTCACATGCAGGGAAAGGGTTAATGACCAAACTTGGAATGAGCATAAAATGTGCATTCATGTGAGTCCAAACAAGCCTAGTCTAAGGTCAATGCCTTAAGATGGATGTGAAAGGAGGATCTTATTGTTGTGAGGCTTGTTGCTTAGTAACAGTGTTGTCAGATGTCTTGTCAGGCCTCCTAGCATTGATAGGTATAGACTATTAGATGAAGTATTGTTAGCATGCAGTATATGACTTGGACCACTTTGTGTTGTTTTTGGACAGTTAAAATAATAATCAAGCAAGGTTGCTATAACAACTATACCCTTATGATTAATTTCTTATCACATTGCTGGCCATCCCAGCGTCCCTGTGCTCTATCCACGTCACTCTTCCATGTATTTCACCACAACAAAACTATAAGTTTCTTGAATTCTGCATGTAGGGCCCGGGGGGGCCACTTGTATTTCAAGGTGGATATCATGCTCGTGTATGGCCTCCCAAAACGTACCCTAAGCGCGTATTCCACTTGGCAAGAAAAACACCCTAAGCACATTAGTTTGGTTGATTTTGCTACCCTAAACAAGTACTTGGGTTTGATTTTGCTAACCGTAACAAGTGTTTTGGTCGTGGGGGGGGAAATTTTTACTATCCTAAACAGTAATTTGCATGACAGTTTAAAAATACACCTAAACAAGTATTTTGACATAAGTTTGCTACCCCTAAACCACGCACGTTCATATAAATGTGCCTTTAACCATACAAACATCGGGCTACATGGCCCTGAGAAAGGAATATTTTTCCACATGAATTCATTGAAGTTTTCGTTATTTTTATATCATTTTGTGCATTATCTTGTGCCTTATTTAATAAGTTTACAATTCAAATCCATTACATTTAAATTTCATCTTTTTTTATTAAAGTTGTTCCGATGTCCTTTGATACTGAGTCTTGTCGGATTTCTAATTATTGGCCGTATTTTTTCCTGCATTCAGCCATTTCATTGAACTAAAACCTGCACTCAATAATTCAATAAACTTGTTTTGATTGACATAAATTAGAGACAGACCCTAATTTCGTTTCTACGTACATTATACTGTAACGATCAGTCACAAAAAGAAATGAAACTCCTAATTAAAAAGGCTTTATGTGTTGGAGGAGACGACGACGACATAGAGAGCTAAAATAGGGCCTTGAAAAATGGTTAAAATCACTCGGGAATCTATCATGGGGAATCAGGAGAAAATCGGGACCAAAACAACACTATTTCCAGCAATTTTTAATGTGAAAGTTTTTTTTTACAAGTATTCAAAATATCACACCCTAAAAACATGTATTTTTTAGTGAAAAAGCATACTGTTTCATTTTTGAATTTTTGAATGATTTTGATACCCTAAACAATGTACGCACGTACTCGCCTGGTCTCAAAAAAAAACGCCCTAATTAACCGTTTTTTGTACACAAGCATGATCATCCCCACCTTTGAATACAAGTTGGCCCCCGGTTATGTAGGGCCCATAACATTTCCAAAATTGGGCTATTTTAAAGGTGCATTTTATGATCCAAGCACCTTCATTTTGGCCGTTAGGTTTGCACATTGAATATCCTCAAAAAAAAAGGTTATTTTCCAAAATTTCAGTTGATTCTAATGATGTGTTTTTTGATGTTATGAGTGTATGTTCATATCACACACACTGCCTATATAGGACACCCTTAAACGGACAGAAAGTACAGATTTACACATTCTTCTATATTCTATTACCTCTGCTGCCCATTATGGAAAATGCAGCATTCTGATTGGTCAGTTTACTGCATTATTCTGCAATAATGGGTCGCGCCGGCATTCTCATTTATCACGCTTGTTTTCGGTCAAGAATAGAAATGTAAAGGTTTTCAGTATAATTTATGGGCTCATAATGTATCCTCGGCCAGAAAAAAAATAAAATATGGATCGGTGCGCTCGTCCATGATTTATTTGTTTCCGACCTCGGAACACATATGCGCCCATAAAGGATTACTGCATCACCCTCTTATTTCTTAAGTAGATGTCAGATAGGGCAATATAGACTAATGATGGTGATTATTATACCGTCAGTAATCAAATAAAGGTTTTCAGATGCAACGGTAAATAAATTGTTGGACTGTATGGTAAAATACTAATCAGGCTGCAACATATCCAATATATCCAATATAATTAAACATCACCTTGCAGTGTTAATTTTGAGATTCACTTCAGTTACACCTGGTCCCAGTTATATTTGGTGTTTTCTCAGCATTCCTAAAAGAGTTATGGTGTGTGTGTGTTGTGTGTGTGTGATATGTATAAGTGTGCAATTGTGTGTGGTGCATGTGTGCTGACAGGCGGTAAGTGTGTGTGTGTGGGTTTTTTTTTTTTTTATGCTGCACACAAGATTGTGCAAAGATAGATACTAAAAGCAACTCCACAACAGGTACATTTAACCATTAGATGGGCACTTTCATATTCCACCAGCTCGTTCCCACTACTTACTGAAAGAAAATTCGAGATTTTATATCATCTGAAATGTTGGTTTAAATATATAGTATGTGTGACCTATAGATTATTTGGCCTATATTGCCTTCCTGTTTGTTATTAAATTGCCAATTTACAATTTATTATTAATAAGGTGAATTTGGATCTAGCCCTAGTTTTTTTGGTTCCCAAGAAAAGGTTATTCCAAATTTCAGGATTCTGACTTTGTGCGTTTGGACGTATGAAACAAAATGTTTGATCACAGTACCCCATAGTCCTGTTACATAATTTCGTCTGTTTACGGACAGAAAATACAAAATTACGAATTTTTCCAGAGTAGATCAAATTTGCAAGTAAGTTTAGGAAACATTACTATACATAGGCCAAGGGTTCAGATGACATAATAAAAATCTCAGCTTTTTTTAGGTTAAGTTCAGAGGGGAACGAGCGAGCGGCTGTTGATCACGAAATGAAAAAGGTACTGTGATCCGTTACTCAAATGAACATCATGTAATGAACCAGAAACACTAAGAACGGCAATTAGTGCCCTGGCTTTATTATTAGACAAGATGTCCAGTATTTTAAAAATGGCCCTGCAAAATGCTTTGGCGGGATATAAAATTTGGTTCTCTGAAACTGAATTGTTTTAGTTTCTTGTTAGAAACAAGGGCTATATGGACTTTGAATCAAGCAAATGTTGAGGTATATGAAGTACAGTTCTTACATAAAAAGGTTTGCAGTCTCTTGGGAACTTAAAGGCTTAAAGTCGGGAGTCCTGTGGAACTGAAATTGGCTTTGAAAATCACTCTATGAGCTAAGTAAAATATCAAATTCCTCGGCACAGTTCAGTAGATTTCATCCACCAATGTTGTAACTTTAGAAAATACACCCCCTGGTTTTTGGGTCTGAGTTATATGATTACCCAGATCACACAAGGGTCAGTTCATCAATTATAAAATACAAGTACAACCAACTGAACTGAGTCCTCAGTGGGATGAGGATATTGTAACTCAGTAGTGAAATGATGATGGTCCTAACTCCATAACTTTCAGTGTGGATTCCTGGGCTAAACTAAACTCAACAATGACACCGGCATATTACATATTAGGGGGTTTGGGGTGTATTCCAGTAGGATTTTCATGCTAAAATGAAGTGTTGCAGGTTTGTGGTTCACTAGGACCTCTAAACTGTCACAAAATGATGGGGTGCAAATTTCGGGAATATCCCCTCCTGCAAGGGGGAAATGTTAGTACAGGAAAATTTAAAATCGAGTCACATTGTGTTTTAATGTGCACTAACGCGTTCGTCTCCTCATATAGCGATTAGAAAAAGTATATATTGCATAGAGTTCCGACCTTTAGTTAAAGCGGTGGTATAGACCCATAATGGTTCAAAGTCACCCTGGGGTAAAGGGTCCAAATGCTCCGAGTTGTTGGAAAGTGGGTTGTCTAGTCAATGATTCCCTGTGTCATACTGAAACAGAAAGGAAAAAGGCATTTTAATTGGATTTTTGATATCACCATAGCAATAGGGAAAGTTCTGGGTGGCCCCCTAGACCATGTAGACCCTTTGCGACATTTGCGAAGTAAGTAATTAGCCAACCAAATGTCAAACACTGCAAAATAATACAATTTTTGGATCCTTTGAGACAATATAAACAACTTACTAACCAGTTTCAAACAAAATCTGAGCATCGGGTAAATTTACCCAAGGATGACTTGAACCATTATGGGGCTACAGCGCTTTAACTAAAGGTACAACGGAACCTAGGCAAATATATACTTTTTTAATCCTTATAAGTAGATGAACATGTGAATTGTACATTAAAACACAATTTGAACCACGTTTTAAATTCTTCCGTGGTAACATTTCCCCCCATTGAGGAAGGGGCCGCAGTCCGAAAATTGGCACCATCATTTTCTGACGGCTTGGTCCCATACTGAATGAAACACAGCAAGCAAAATCTCAGCTTTCGCACCAAAATCCTACGGGAACCGTTTTCATTGACATCCAACCCACACTATATTATGATCATTGTGTAGTCATGGAATTGTAATACCACATTATAATGTAATGATTACCATGCTGTTAATTAGTTAATAATGGTTCGGGCCATTGTCCTGTCCAGAATGGACTATTGCTGTTCCATTATTAATGGTGTCTACAAGAAAGACCTTGCACGCCTCCAGAAATGGCAGAATAGAGTAGCCAAGCTTATTTTCAAAGAAGCCTAAGCGGCACGCACACTCCCCCTTGCTTTTGGAATTACACTGGCTCTCTGTTTTCTGCCGAATTAAATTTCGTACGCTTGTGCATACATTATTAAGGTTCTGAAATCTGCCACCCCCAGCTACCTCTACTCCATGTTGGTCTAGACATTCCCATATTCTCTCCGATCCCATAAGCTGCCGGTGAGTGTCTCTCGGTCCCACGGTCGCGTAGGTGTTTTGGAGACCGGGCTTTTTCCATCATTGGCCCTCGTCTCTGGAACTCTTTGCCCCCTGCATTCAAGAAGAGCTAATTTCCATCATGTCTTTTCAAAAAGACTTCTGAAAACAACCTCTTTCGCCAACATCTCGCTTAAGGTTTTTATCCTTTCCTGCTTTGCGCTAGTAGCATTTGGCAAAGTAGGAGCTTTTAAGTTTCTTGTATTATTATTATTATTATGAAAGCTGACTCAGCGATTTTGAAATATAATTTGTTTAAAAAAAATTTTTTTGTTTGTCATAGCTAGAACTTAATTAGGCTTAAAGTGGGGAGTCTGTGGAACTGAAATTGGCTTAAAAATGATGGCCCTATACTTTGATTACTACCAAATAGGCAGGCCTCATAACAGTACGAACTGATATGGAATAATGTAGGTGCAAGACAACGCAAGAGGCGCAGTGTGTATATTATGTGTGACGCACGCGATTCCATGCAAACGCTCGAGTACATTTGGTTTACCTTTACGCGCGGAACGATAACAACTGAATAATTCCCGCCTATTTGGTGGTAATCGAAGTAAAACTCATAACCTTTCAGTGTGGACCTCCCTGGGCTAAACCAAACCTTAACAATTGCACCTGCATATTATATGCTACGTAGTCATGGAATTGTAATACAACCATAATTAATGTAATGTCTTACCATGCTCTTAGTTCCAGTCATTTCAAGTTCAGTGCAAATCAATACATGTTGTCAGCAAACAAAATCAATAATTAACAGGAAATTAAAACAGAGCGATTAAAACATGTACTTTCATTCTAAAATAGCTAATGACCTTCGTGCTATGTTAGCCACATGTATGATCATACATCAAAGAGATCGTATCAAAAAATCAATTAGGAGGTTGTATTATAGCTTGACCTTGTCCTTGATGTGTATTAATCCATTAAAACTAAATGGATTTTGAGATCACGAGCGTCTTCTGGACACCTGTGATGGCAAAATTTCAAATTACAGATACTTATTTCTTAGCTAATTTTAATGGTAGACCTTGTATGGCTGCCTGCACATGCACATGCACACACAGGCCCATACAGAGGGGGTGCAGGGGATGCAGTTGCACAACCCAAATTCCAAATAGGGTCAAAAGGTCCACTCTAAGCTGTTTTTTTACGAAAAGGTCCATAATCTAGAGAAAAATAGATAAGGAAGTTAAGGAAGATAAAGTAGGTGTTTAAAAGGACCACTTTTATAAAAGAGGTCCACTTTTTCGAAGGCCTGGACCCCATAAATCCTGTGTATGGCCCTGTGCATGCACACACATACACACATACAACACGGCAAACAAACACACACTGAGAATTGGCCTGGGTACAAATTCGAAAAAGAATATGCACAAAGCTCAAGGAAAGATAATGACATGCTACCAAAAGGCCAACTTCGATTATTTTAAGACCTTAGTGTGCTCTCGTCCACAGGCCACTCACAGATCCAGGGGAAAATTCCCTTTTACCCTCTCACGCATGTTGACGGTCCTACACACACACACATGTGCACACGTACATATACACACACACACACACACACACCTACTCACCCAAACACACAATACAGTCAATGATTCTTAAAGTGAGTATTGATTAGTTTTCCTTGATGCAAAGAGACTGCTATGTTACCATTCAATTGTAATGAATAATTTATGAATGTGAGAACTGTAGGCTTGTACACTGCACTGATTGTTATGTTGTATGGGATTGATATAGGAGTTGCTATTCAACCACAATGAATTATTTCTGAATGCAGAAACCTTAGGCTTATTAGACTGTACTGATTATCATGTCATACAGGATTGCCTACGGTGAATCTCCTTTTGTTTCATTGTATATTTTGTCTGTCTTTAACAAAGATGATTTTAGCATCTTGCAAGGAGGAATTGGATGAGGGAGCCTTTGCTAATGCTCAGGGAAATGAGATGCATATGGATTAATTTAAGGAAACCTGAAACCTAAATTTGTGATAAAACATGTCAAACTTGCCTTTTTGGGCAAAATTTAGAAATATTTGCTCAACTAAATTGACTAATTGGTAGGATTAATTGCTGAATAGCACTTGTGGCAGCATCCACATTGGCCCCAACTGACAGAGTTTGTTATCCGATTTAAAATTAAAGTAAAAAACTCATTTCAAATTGTAAGCCCATGATATACTAGGCAATCGCAAGGAGCATATCATTTTTTATGATATCACTTCCATCGCTGATTGGCAAAACGACTTCCGATATCTAATCAATAATTTGCTATCGTACGCGAGCCAGTTAGTTGACTTCAAATCAACTCAGTTGCTCTAATGCTTTCAGCAATTTACACCATGGAAGTGATTGATAAAATGCTATGAGTGTTTTATCACTAGTGATTTTACAGTTTCACGCTGCTAGTATATCATGGCCGTAATAGTCAGGTGTGCAGTGGAATGTATTGGATGGGTCAGGATTCTTATCAGAGTATAGTGTGTCAAATAGAAAATAAGCTACCACCTCCCTTGAAAAATAAATGGGAAAATACAAGACATAGGTGTGTATCTTCTTTTGACCATGTTGCTCTCTTAAACTGCTTTGATTTTCAGTTTTTGTGAATGTGATGTATACTACGCCACACAGACCCTTCCTAGGTTTCATCTGTATGTGTGTTTGCTGGAAAATAAGAAATTGCTTTTATTTCTTTTTTTGTTGTTACATGTGATGTTTTGTCCAGTAATGCATGAAGAGATCTTTCAAGTGAAACTAATAATTACACCAGAGGGAGAAGTAGTATTCTTTTGTTTCCATCTAGCTAAAGACTTCTCTGCCACTGTTGCTGTGAAAGGGGTGAATTCCATATTCCAAATGATAAAACAATTTTGTCCTGATTTAAGAGTTAGCGTTGAAGATACATAAAATTTTCTTTGTTAGCACAGGGACTATTGTAATGAACAGTATCTGACAAGAACTGTCAGCATTCACTCCCAATTTTCAATAACCAGTTCGGGCCGACTGCCGGATCCGGCAATGTTGCCGTAAACGGCAATGTGTTGCCGTAACCGGCAATGTGTTGCCGGGTACGGCACTGTTGTTTCCCACAATGCATTGCAAGCGCGGTAAATTTAAAGTTGGTAAGTTAATCTAATAATGCAATTTTAGAGTATAGAAAGTGAGTGCAAACAAAGTATTTCGTCGAATAATGTTTAAATATGAATAAAATATATATTTTGTGATATTAAAACGATTTTAACCTAAAATTTTAATTAAAACGAAAAAAGTGAGAAATTTGAATTTTCAAATTTTAACCAACCCCTAGGTGAAATGTTTAAGTCCTGGGTGAAAATTTAGCAACATAACATACTTTATCATGGGTAAAATATGGACCTCCCCCTGTAAACTATTTATAACGTCCCCATCAAATAAAATCGTTCAAGGTTTCCGAATTCTGCAGGGATGCTTGTTTTTATGTTGCCGGAACTGGCAATGTACTGCCGGCTATGGCAACATTGCCGGGTCCGGCAGTCGGCCCGGACTGATAACCTATTGGCATAAGTGCTTTTAGACTAGGTGAATTTAACATGAACTTAACATCTTGTAGATGAATTACAACAATGCAGTACGTTTTCTCTTAGCATTTAATTGCTAGTTTTCTCGGCTGTTTTGAAATTACTTTCTTAGGGAACCAAACATCAACAGCTACAGCAAGACAGAAAGGCAAGCAGGACAAAACTGTAAAGAAGATAAGCAAATTCAAAGAAAAGAGCAAAAAGCCAGATGGCATAATAGATGGCAGGACAGGTGTTAGAGGTGGTACCACAGGTGTCAAACCTGGGACCACTGGTGTCAGAACAGATACCACAGGTAACACAAAGATTGCTGAACCAGAAGTGAAAACAACAACTCTAACAAATGCTAAAAAAGGTAGAGAAAACAGGACAGGTGCTGCCAAAGCTGGTGGAAAGCTAGGAAGTAGGTTTGGTGCCCAAACAGGTGGGAAAAGCAGTAGTGTTGCCAGAAAAATGGCATTAAAAGCAGGCCAATTGGGCTCCAAGACACCAGCAGCGTCTTATGGAACAAGAAAATCTGGTATTGCTGCTCCTGATGTGTCTGATAGACTAGATAGCAAAGACCTTCAGGAATTAGGTGCAGGTGGTAAAGCTTCCCAGAGTAGTCAGAAATCAGTGAGAGAAGCAGCAGTTGCCAGACCAGGGATAGGACGGAAAGGACATCACCCAACCCGGGGAGCTGGGATAGACAGTACTTTTGGAGGAAAAAATGTAGGACTAGGGACCATCTTGGAGACACAGGCAGGTCTTGCTGTAGGGAAAGGGAGAAAAGTTGGTAGGTGGATTATTTGGGATTAGCTTTTGGATTAAATAGTTCAGTTTCTTGTTTGTAGTTCCAGTGTTTCTTCTAAGGATTTTTTACTTATTCCCACCAAGTGTTTAAAATTCACACAAAATTAGTGACAACCAAAAAAATTTTTTGTGACATTAGGAGTACAATTCTGGATTCTCATTGGTGCAATCTGACCCCCCAATTTTGATGAATTCTTGTCATCTCTGGGTTCAATTTTTATAGAAGACGGTTCTCCAAAATTATTTTCCCTTTTTAAAAGGCCTCTTTTAATTGGTACCAAGTCTAGTAGTAGTGTAGTTACTTGCGCCATAGCGGAAAACCACAAACATTTCTTTGAGTTATAGTAATGCTTTTCTTTTCTTGCTTTCCTTCGTTTTTTTTGTGGCTAACAAAATATTACTGGTGTGACACAGTGACATAGCTATTGATGATTGTGACTATTGAAAAATGTTTTTCTTTTGTATTTTCCCCCCTCTTGTCAAAACGCATCCATGTTAGTGTTTAATCTTTATTGTCCTGGATGTTATTTGCATTTGCATATGTATATTTATAATTTGTTTTAATAATAATAATAATAATTACCTGGCCTTTCTATGCGCTCTAAAAAGATCACAGCGGCCTAACAGAGATTGGCAAAAATATTGCAACAAAAGGACCGTGTGGAGAAACAGAAAGAAACGGCAAAACATAATTAACCATGGAAGGAATAAGTCTCAGAACCGTTTGAAAAACGGCACCGAAACTGCCTCCCTCAGCTTAATCCTTCTCCCTTCATATAACTTAAGAGCGGAACTGGCACATTTTCAACAAATACAAAATTTCTGCAATTTGCCTCTCAAATGATAGTCAAAAGACCATTGGAAGGAATACAGATATATTTTACACATAAAAATAACATACCCAAAAATAGATATGGACATTAATAAGAGGCCAAAGACTTTCAGGTAATTTATAGACTAACTTTTAAGTTTACTGCAACTTTAATCAACAAATGTGTCTATAACATAAATAGCAAAGACTTGTACTCATTGATATTAAAAACCACAAAGGCCACATACTGGTAAAACAGGGTGGATGCCATGGGAATCAACTCAAACATGTGTTTTCTTGTGTTAAACACCATTTCCATCATCTGCTGAATAAAATAAAAAATGGTTTTGTCATAAAATTGTTGTGTTTACTCATAAGTGCACTGATTTGGGCTTAATTATTTCAGGTGAGGGCTAATGTATAGCTTTACAATCATGTAAAATATCAATTTTGAAAAATCTTGAGGACGCACTATTTTTCAAATGTGCCAGCGCCTCTTTAAAGTTTATACATAACTTACACAGTGAAACAAATTGCAACCACACCCAAGGCTTCTAATAGAGTTTGGCATATCAATACATCTACATCATATCGGTAGCAATATTAATTCTTTATCTACGTGTCATAAATTGACAGTGGATATACAGGGGTCTTCAAAAAGAATTGTTTGCTGTGATTTCTCAGGACTTGCGCCCTTCGTTGGAAATCGCTTTCAACCGTGGGAAAATTTCTAATTTTTTGGCCAAGGAAAAAGGAGATGACTGACTATGTGCTACATGCGGGCAACAAAAACATCCCACGGTTGAGTGATTCCAAAGAGGGTGCAAGTCCCTCTGAGAACTCACAGCACCCAAGTCTTTTTGAGGGACACAAAACTGTAATTCCATCGTATCATATTTTGAAGTACATTCATATATGCAACATTCATGGAATCAATATCATGCCAATGAAATCGATCATCAGAACTAATATGCTTGAGTATTGAAGTATATAGAATATCATTCTGTTGCCATGAGGAATATCATCAAATTTCCTGGGCCCAATCTCATTTTAATAACTGTCTTTCATGATGAGTTATGGTGGATGGGCTGATTAATTAATCAATTGCATTGTCTTTTCTGTTTTTATCCCCCTGGATTAAAAAGCCATGGAGGATATTGCGACAGCAGATTCCTTCTGTGTGTGTGTGTATGTGCGTGCATGTGCGCATACATGCGTGTCAGTGTGTTCCATTTTGGTTAGGTCAACTTGGTTAGGTTGACTAAAAAGGTGAACTTCTATCAGATCCCAATGTCCCAATTTGACCAAACTTGGTATGTGGGCACTGGTGCATGCAAGTAATACCCGCGTACTGTGTCATCATTATTTGTGCTTATTAATGACCTCGTTTGCATATTTGCTCTGATTGGCTCCTTACAAAAAAGTTGAACTTCAACCATCTTTCCTCAAAGACTGCAACAAAAATATTTTGCACTGTCTAACATATTTCTAAAATTCAGGGTTTGTCATTTATCTCGATAACCAAATACAAAAGAGACTGCCATCTTACTATTGTTGCAATCCCTGTGGACAGGTTAATAATTTGAGACCATTTTGTGATTGTTTCTAAAATTTGAAAAAACAAAAATTAGGGGGGGGGGGCTTACTCTGGCTGTATGTCGGTTGGTTTTTTTTGTGTTGTGTGTGTCTTCTGTGGTCAAAATGTTAATTGCATGCCATATGAGTTCCGTAATGGCTACGATGATGTTTGTAATTGGTGGGAAAGGAGGGTTTGGGTTGTGGTGACACGTTGGTGACCTCATGTGACCTTGGAGACCTCATGTGCCTTTGGCTGGTCAAAATGTTAACCCTTAATGTATGGCATGTCGTGCGGCGTGCCGTAAGGCTACGATGTGATGTAACTGTGGAAAAGGAGGGGGCGGGATAGGGTGAAAAATTGCTTGGTGACCTCATGTGACCTTGTCCCCATTCACAGACTGTGATGGCAGATGACACTCGCAGTCTGGGACACTGTATTTTAAAGAAATTGAGCAATATTAAAGATTTACCGATTGGTGATTTTTTGTCTTTTTGAATATCTCATACAAACCTTTTGGGTTACCTTTTTACAGGAATCCAAGCATTTTTTTTACCCCTATATTATGGATTTACCCTCTCTTGGATTCTGCCCACACTTTCATGATGGCACCCGCGCTAAATTTGTTCATTAATCTTCATGGAAGACAAATCCACTGAGAAATGAAGTTTTATTCTCCACGGTCACAGAATTGCTCCAGATTACCAAACTGACAGATCAGTCTGATGCATTGATGTGGCAATGATTCATATTTTGGTGACATAACTGAAGATATCTTGCAATCATGAATGAACTTCCATCTTGAGCTAGTAATAAAAGACCATGTAGAAGGCAGATCCATTAGGTATAGAAAACACTGATGAAGTAGAGATCAATTTGGTACATCCAAAAATCACATGCAACATGAGATTTAAAAAAATTAAAACAAATTGCACTACACTGTGAATCTATTCAATGTTAACAAAAGCAATCTTCTCAAACTTTCCATTGCAATATTGATTTCACATGGTGCATCAAATCAAAACACATCCACAACACCAAACTTACATGCTTACACAAGCCACCAGAGTAGAAGCCAGCATCCCCCCCCCCCCACCATAACCTCATTTTTCCTTCAGGAAGTGCTGTAAAATCCTTCGCTATCTAAATTATCGATTACAAATTAACTTTACTAATACTTGTTCTTCTAATACTAATACAAGTTCAAAGTTGCAAGTGTTCAGATAACCTACAAACAACAGCAGAGTTCACATCCAAAATAGTGGAATAATGCCAGATGATGTTGTGGATGTTTTTATCGGTTACGCCCGTTCTTCTTACGGTGTCCTTTATTCCAAATTGACCGTTATTCCTAAAGGATCTTTTCTTCCAGAAGGACTGCTCCGAAGGCCTTTATTCCGAGTTTTACATGGGGACCGTTATTCTGAAGGACCGTTATTTTGAAGGACTGTTATTCCAATTTTTGCATTAGATCTAACCCTAACCCTAATAGCAGTCATAATGTAAATCCGGAATAACGGTCCTTCTGAAAAACACCCTTATTTGCTATTTTCAGAAAAACGATCCTTCGTAATAACAGTCCTTAGGATTAATTTTGAATAACACACCTATGGCTAAATTCAGAATAATGGTCCTCCGGAATAAAAACCCTTCGAAATAATGGACTGTTAACTGTTTTTATCAATCCAGATGAGGAACAACAATTAGTAAAACTTACAAAGGAACTTTTATTCCAGTCAAAACAGTCCAGATTAATTTGTTTCTTGATCCTTGCAGCTAAGTACAACTCCTCTAGAGACTGATAGTAACATTGGTGATGTTGGCATATCCTGGTTCATTTATCCATAATTCCAACCTCCTGAAGTAATATTCTAACACTCCAACTAATCTTATAATGATCTCAGGTCATGGGACGCCCAAAATTCAGCCGCCACACTCCGACAAGGAGCCCCTCATCAGCAGGACGACTTCAAGTGGGAAAGCTGGTGGGAAACGAGATGTCTATAGCAACTCCACCAATGAGGATTCTGGGATATCAGATGAAGCTGTTCCTGATGGGATTGATACAGATTACCAGGGTCAAAGGAGTGACTCTTTTGAAAGGTGAGCAGTAGCAGTACAAGTATGTATTAAATGAAAGAAAGGGACAAAGTATAATGGGTATTTTACCCATTTTTAGTAGAAGACAAGAGTTGCTCAAAAAGTTAACCTTAAAATCTGAAATTTCTCATCCAAACTTGTAGCAAATGTGGACCACACAGATTGATTGATTATAATTATCATCACCTATTCCTAAGTTTAAAAATTGGAACCAACAGTGCAACTCCTACTGGTACTCACTAGGGTTTGTTGATCTTTAATATAGGAAAATCATCAGATCGGCACAGCCGACACTACAAAAAAAAAACGGCCATCGGATCGGCAGAGGAAACCCTGGATCGGTTAATCTCTACTTTTTGAACTTGTGCTCTTGTATGCACGGACTAATTAACTTTATACTCGGCCAGCAGAACCACTGACCCAAGACTCAAATGGGGTGTGCACAGATTGACCGCTAGTGACCTTTACCCCATTTGCGAACTGTGTTGGCAGACAACACGTTTTCTGAGGAACACTCTTATTTTTGTTATTGCTCTACTCAAAGTGTATGATAGCTAATCAATTTGTTAACATGCTGTTCAAATAGCCAGCTTTCACCAAGTCACAGGCTCAAGCTCGTTATTTTTAATGAACGGCATGTAGCGCATTGATTATCCTTATCATAGCACACATCCTTGGACAGCTGCCAATATTCAAAACAGGTGTTGTTTACTTCCCTTGCCACTGTTGTGCAATTGCCCCTTTAAAGCATTACATGTGTACGTTTAAGGTAGCTAGACTTTTTGACACCCTGAATGAAACTGGCATACAAGGCTCCTTTGGTAGAAAGATTGTGTAGATTATATAACATGGTTACGGCGGTCCGGTAAGTACGTAATTCCTGTTTCTAAAATTGAAAAAAAAATTGAAACCAGTGTTTGAAAATTCTCAAGACTGGAATAATACCGAAAGGCATTGTCGGAAAAATGGATTGTCCCGTAGAGATTGCGTGTTAACTTTTCCGTGTTGCGAGTACCGAAGTACCCGACAAAAACATTCAATTTTATCGCTAGGTTCTATAGGTTCAGACCCAATTAGGATACATATTTAAAACAACACATAGTAACAGACCCTCTGATACCAAAACTTCCATAGAACCCCTCCGTTTTCCGGAGATATTTGAGATTTAGTTTCATTTACACACATTCTCTATGACGGACTGATAACGTTAATCTCTCGCGCAGTACCAATTTAGATAATATCTTTCGCAGTCTGTGACACAGACTACACACTTTCCTTGAACTTGAACTTTATTTTATTGATTCCTTATTACCCCATCTGGGGGTATACAAAGGATTACAAAAGAAACATATCTATGGCAACAAGTGCAAGAAAATTACAAATAATATACATGTAAAGTGAAATATCGACCATATATGACCTGCTCCCACGAAACCCGGATAAAGTAGGAAAATTTCCATTTTGAGATATGTGCAGATTTGAAATGCTGAGAAAACAAGCTTTAAAATGATTATAACATGTAAACATTGCACTTCCGTTTGTCCATCAAAAATCGATATATGCCTTGAAATTCTTTTGTTTTCTATTGATTTTAAAACAGTTTATTGATCTCTTTCTCTTTCGGACTGCCGTATAACATGGTCAAGAGCTACATGTCAAAGGTCAGACAAGACTGCATCATTTCCGGTATTTCTTGAGTTAGTTAAAATTTAGTACAAGAGCACTGATATCATTCCTCTACCACTTCTGACAACATTGACTTTAACTAGAGCAAGCAAAACAGTAGCCTTTCATCAAGGCGGTGCGCTTTTATTTCCTACAGTCCCTGTACACGATGTGGTATAGCGCCCCCTCACAGCGAGTCTCCTGCACATCGCCTTTCCGCATTTATTTTGTGTGTTTTGTTTTTCTTTATTTTTCGGGATTAATCTTCCGTATCTTTCCTGGGAACTGATTGGACAATACAGACTAAGGTACTGTATGCACGCATTGTGGCCAAACAAATGTGATACTACTGTCTGGCGGCATTGTTTTGTGTTACTGCCGGGAATTTGTCTTGTGATTAAGGAAAGGGTTCAGTTGAAAGATAATCTTGGCACGAGCAATCAGTTAGTGGGTACAATCGCCCATTATGATGACCGCATAATACTTTGATTGACACATTATGCTTGCACAGAACTATCCATATTTGCGCTAAGATGCCTCGCTCCGCTCGACCGAAGGCTTCGCCTTCAACACGCGCCTCCGGCGATACTGATTGAGGCATCTTTCACAAAGATTAACAAAACAGGTGACACTTACGATTCATTAAATGCCTAGTTTTATACCACCTGTGTTTGTTCAGCTCTGATACAAGTTTCATTATTTAAAATATCTTTCCCATAGTTTTAAATATGTTTCCCATTTACTCATTGGTCACATACAGGTGGGCAACTAGTTGGTAAGTGATTTAGTGTGTGTATAATAAGCATGTATGATAGTGAAGTAATAACCTTGTGTTTTGCTATGAAGTTGATAAATTGTAACTAACCACATAGATATTTTCCTTATTGTGTCTTATGTGACTGACCCTTAAGCCTGCTGAGCAAGATCCCCTATTTTGCAGGTTCCCTTCTACCCTTGTTATTCCTTTCAATGATTTGCAAAAAACTGGCACCATGGGAGTGGTTAGCATAAGCAAAAAGCGGTGATGAAAATACCACCATTCTCAGAAATACATCGCGTCTGCAGAGTTCATTGTTCTTTCCAACATTTCCATTATACAATGATGAATGACATGAAAATCTTGCATATGCGCAATTACCAATTTAGATAATATCTTTAGCCAGTCTGTGACACAGGACTAACACAGTTTCCTGAACTTGAACTTTATTTTATTGATTCCTTATTACCCCATCTGAGGGTGTTACAAAGGATTAAAATAACATATCTATGGCAACAAGTGCAAGGAAAGAAAATTACAATAATTTCATACATGTAAAGTGAAATAGACCATAATGACCTGCTCCCACGAAACCCGGTATAAAGTAGGAAAATTTCCATTTTGAGATATGTGCATTGAAATGTGAGGAAAACAAGCTTTAAAAAAAATTATTATAACATGTAAACAATTGCAATTCCGTTTTCCATTCAAAAATCAATATATGCCTCGAAATTCTTTTGTTTTCTATTGATTTACAACAGTGTATTGATCTCTTTCTCTTTCGGGACTGCGTATTAACATGGTCAAGAGCGACATGTCAAAGGTCAGACAAGACTGCATCATTTCCGGTATTTCTTGAGTTAGTTAAATTAGACAAGAGCATGGATATCATTACTCTACCACTTATGACCAACATTGACTATAACTGAGCAAGCAAAAACAGTAGCCGTTCATCAAGGCGGTGCGCTTTTATTTCCACAGTCCCTGTACACGATGTGGTTATAGCGCCCCCTCACAGCGAGCTCCTGCATCGCCTTTCCGCTTTATTTTGTGTGTTTTGTTTTTTTTATTTTTCGGATTAATCTACCGTATCTTTCCTGGGAACTGATTGGACAATAAGATAAGTACGGTTGCACGGCATTGTGGCCAAACAAATGTGATACTACTGTCTGGCGGCATTGTTTTGTGTATGCGGGGAATGTCTGGTGATTAAAGGAAGGGTTCAGTTGAAAGAAATCTTGGACGAGCAATCAGTTAGTGGGTACAATCGCCCATTATTGATGACCGCATAATACTTGATTGACACATTAGCTTGCACAGACTATCAATATTTGCGCTAAGATGCCTCGCTCCGCTCGACAGAAGGGTGCCTTCAAAACGCGCCTCCGGCGATACTGATTGGGCGTTCTTTCAACCACGATTAACAAAACAGGTGACACTTACGATTCATTAAATGCCTAGTTTTATACCACCTGTTTGTTGTTCAGCTCTGATACAAAAGTTTCATTGTTTAAAAGATCTTTCCATAGTTTTAAATATGGTCCCATTACTTGGTCACATACAGGTGGGCAACTTAGTTGGTAGTGATTTAGTGTGTGTTAGAATAAGCATGTATATGATAGTGAAGTAATAACCTTGTGTTTTGCTATGAAGTTGATAAAAATAACTAACCCACAAGATTTTTCCGTAGTGGGCTATTCCGCATTATACCACACCACCACCCAAAGATGACAATTTCAAAATGCAAAATGAATACTATGGGAATTCCACGCTGTTTTGACTAATTAGGTGGGAATTCCCAGGCTGTTTTGACAAATCGGTGCTTGTTGGGGTGTGTGGGAAGTCCACAGCATTTGTTCATCGGTCATCTTGGGTTGCTTCTGACAACGGGAACGAAGGCGCAAAATTGTACTTTTTAAGACGGAATTGATTCATTTTTGTTTAAAGGATGGGATTCCCAGGACAACAAAGATGATATCATGTGAAGGCGTTGGCTGGCCCCTTTGGGAATTCCCAAATACCAAAAGATGCATCCGTTGTTTGTAATGGTGATATTATGGGAATTCCCAAACACCCAAAGATCTATTTTTGAATGGCTGGCCCCTATGGGAATTTCCCACCAAACCCAAAGATGACATAAATGAAATGGCTACCCTTTTGATGGAATTCCCCAAGATTACCCAAAGATGACATCTGTCAAATGGCTGTCTGTCTCCCGTGGGAATTCCCAAAAACCCAAAGATGACCATACATGAAACTGGGCTACCCTTTGTGGGAATTCCCAAATACCAAAGATGACATCTGTGAAATGGCTGTTCCGTGGGATCCCAAAAAAAAAACTCAAAGATGACAGCGTGAAAATGGATGGGTTTTATGGCATTCCCAAACATCAAAGGATGAAATTTGTGAAATGCGGCCCATGGGCATCCCAAATACCCAAATATAATCTTATGTCAGACCAAATGGCCCCAAATGTGAAAACCAAAACCCAATACGTAATATGAGAGTGGCAGATCCAGAGGGTCAATTTGCCGGGTGGTGGGGGGCAAGTTTTGATATACACATGGCTGTGAAGTTATGTTGCGCGGGGTTGGTGAGGATGGGGTGTCTTACCTTCCACCCCGCTCAATAATTGTCTTTACAAAACATGCTCTCTCGCATAAAAGTTGATAGAAATACCAAGTTGCTGTGCTTGTTAACGGCAGATGTCGTGCAAATCAAAAGTAATCAAATCAAAAATACATGAAAATGCAAGCAAAGAAACTACAATAAGTTTCTAACCCTAACACTCTTTCTGGTTTTAGTCTATATTCAGGAAGAACAGGGATAAATACAGAAGAAATTGAGGATGGATAGCTCGGGGGGGGGGGGGGGGGGGGTTCAGAGTTGGTTTGGTCGGGATGTGCGACTGAGGACTCGAAACCCATATCCTATTTCTAAGGGTCATTGGTAGAAAAGGGTACCCAATTTTAAGGATTGCTTCAAATATATACCCCTTTTCAATTTTTGCCTTTTTTAAACATATTTTGAGGCAGTGTTTTTTGGAGGGAGTGAGGAAAGTGGGACCCATTTCCAAGAACTTCACAGAAAAAACAAGGACCCAGTGGAGCGGCACATCTCCGTTTATCTTTAGTATGTAAGTACTCCTCCCCCGGATAGATACAAAATATTGATATGAGGTTGTTTAAAATGGGACTATGATGCCGACCAAGGAAATTTGAATCTGCATCAGATTTTGTTTGTAACGGGTTTAGGTATTCTAACATACCCTGCAAAGTGATAGGACCAATTGCAACCTAATAACGACAAAAACAAATATTTCAGTAATTACTGTCCGTACGGATACTTATTGGAATGGAGATTTATTTTTGCACACTGTTGTTTTCTTCCTTTTCTGTCAATATTTCATTGGGTGGAAAATATACCTTATGAGAGTCATAAAAAACCTACTATACTTCACTTTAAGCTATTTCTGCAAATTTCAAATATTTTCACTTTTTCGGGTGGATCACTGAGTATCTTTAAAAACCGGATTAAAACTTTAAAGCCGGATTAAAATGGCGCCAAATATCTATAAGTTGAATTCATCCATTAAAATATAAATCGTTATTTACTCTTTGCTACTGTGTTGAGATTGAGAGCCTTGGTAATCTCTAGGGCCTAACACAGCAATAAAATCACTACCAACAATTAAAGATGAATAGCATCAAATATTATAAACATAAATAAATTTATTATTTGGACTGTAATTTTTTTGTTGCTATTACAGACACTTATGGATTCGGAAACCTTAACGGAATAAACCTGCATGTGCTTTATTCATGAAAGGTTTCCGAATTCATAGTCAGGTTCTGGAAACTCTAGTTCGCAATGCAACCCTAAAATACAAGCAAATCAGACGCATTCTTTATTAATCGGAATGACGTTTTCGTTATGGACCGCCTAGCATTTATGCGAGTACGCCCAAATTAAAAAACGGTCATCACGGTAGAAGTTCCTTTTACTAGGAAACTCCCGTAGAGTAATGATTTTCAAGGCCATTAGTGGCGATTACGAGGAAATTGTTTGTTTTCAGCACATAAAGGGCTCCATTAATTTTTTAAGTTACTACTCTTGTTTACTTCATGTTGGGTGCGTATATTAGCAAAACAAAGGCTAGTTCTTATAATTAGCTGACTTACATTAGTGCCCAGCCTCGGGTTCCAAGGAATCGCACCACAACCTTAAATACATGAGGTTCCATGGGACCGCACTAATTAACATGACCCGATCGCTAATAGCCTAGTCCCCAGGAAGCCCAGATTTTACCGGACGTTGTCAACATTTTGGTATCAGGAAGAAAACTACTATTTGTCTCATTTAACCCTGTGAAACCTTATTGTTGTTGGAAGCCAAAGATTTTGGGTTTGGGAAGTTATGAGCGAAAATGTGCCCAGTTTGGTCGACAAATGAATATTTACACTCTAGGGTGCTTACAAAATCACATTTTCCAGCTCTCGCATCACAAAACGGATTGAGAGATATGGGCGAAAAATGGGGTTTTGGAGGAAGGCCAATCTTCAATGATTGAAAAACTTCTTCCTAAATGGGCCATCCCCTTTAATAATTAATGGCAGGCCGATTGTAACTTATTTTGGTATGAAAAGAAGCAATTAAAAGCCAGGCCAATTACAAACCATTTTTTTAAATTTTGACCAAAAAATCTTACGTAAATCGGTTCGAAAACAACATTTTTGGGGTCCATAACCCCACCACGGTCACCTCGTTACTGAAGGGGCGAGGGGGGGGGGGATTTTACCACCCCTTAAGGTTTTTCCCCCTTCTTGCTAAAAGCCCTGTTTTTTTGTGCCAAATTATGATTGGCCATTGACATTTACGCTCCTTTTCATGCAAAAACAACATTCCACCGGGTATGGTATTCAAAGGTGATCATCAAAAAGGGATGGATGGGGGACCCCCCCATTCGGGAGTTTTTTGTTAATTATTCTTTTTGTATATTAACTTTAATAAAAGTAGCAAAATGCCGTAGTCTTTGCTGACGAATTGCCTAAAGGGTGGGGCTCCGGAGCTCTTGGGTTTTGCCATCTTAGAGCATTAGTGTCAGAGCCCAGGTTCTGAGTACAATATAGTTAATTTGAAGACTGGGGCTTTTCAGCGGCTAACCAGACCTGACCACCGGGGGTCTGGTCCACAACTCAATCTTTTGGGGCCGCCTCGCTATAGCTAGCTGGCAGGACCACTTAGCATCCGTTTGGCAGTGTGCTATGTATGTTTAGGTGGTGTGTGGAATTCGTCGTGTTTGCCGCTGAGAACTACGATTCAGTGTTTAAAGTCTTTGGTGTTTTTGTGTATAAGTATGGAAGCCCTCCACTCCCCCAACACACCGTTCGACCAGTATGACTTCAGTTTAACTCAAATTGGAACCAAAACTCTGTCATAGGTGCACAATGGGACCCTCATATGTTGATGAGGTCAAAGGTCATGTTGAAAAAGTCAAAGGTCAATGTGAACTGGTCAAGTTGAAAAAATGGGCGAAAAATGAAAAATAGATCTAAATGAAAAATTGAAGTCAATTGGAACCAAACTTTTGTCATAGGTGCATCATGCTATCCCTCATATGTTGATGAGAATCAAAGGGTCAAGTGCCAGGGTAAAAGGTCATGGGGCGGCCCACAGCTATATTCTTGAATATAGCGAGCGCGAAAGCCGAGAACCGCGCTATTCTAGTTAACATTCGATATGCTTTTCCGGTTTTATTGTGGGAATTCCCATTCACTTTTGGATTTCATGATGGGCAATTCCATGCACTTTTGGGGATTTCAAATATGGGAATTCCAATGTCCATTTTTTTAGAAGGGTGTGGGAATTCCAGATCATCTTTGGGGGGGGGGTGTGGGATAATTTCTGGAATAGCCCATTGGGATTATGTGACTGACCATTAAGTCTTTGCTGAGGGCAAGCTCCCCCACTTTTGCAGGGCGCTACCTTCTACATGTTTCATTCCTTCAATGATTTGCCAATAGAAAACGGCACTAAGCGACCTGTGAGCCAAAAGCAAAAAGCCAGTGATGAAAATACCACCATTCTCAGAATAAATCGCGTATGCAGAGTTCAATGTTCTTTCCAAACATGTCCGTTCTCAAATGATGAATGACATGAAAAATCCTTGCATCACCATATTTAGTTTGAATCAGACAACATTAATAGGGTTTTGCAGGAGTTTCTGTACGGTGACCCATTTGACCCACCTTTTTCTTGACCACAAAGTATGAATTTTGAATTTGGATGAAACCTCCTTGGGGAAAAAACAACTGTTTTGTTGACAGAATAAAACATGCTTTATTCCGTAAAGGGGTTCCAAATTCATAAGTGTGTCGCAAAAAAAATGTTCAAATTGGGTCAGGTTACGGAAATTTCAGTTTTGCATGTCAGTGTGAAACAATTAAAATTTTGGCCTTTTCTGAAAAGCTTGGACATCTACCTTTATGAAAGTTTTTGCAGGAAGGGATTCAACTACTCATCTATCAAAGTAATCTTCTGAAAAGTGAAAGATCAAAAATTAGCAACATTGTCTATGCCTGGAAATCCAACCAAAAGATCGATCATTCAGATTTGGAATGTAAACAATCGGTCTTTCACCAATAGGAAAGTACACGCTGTGTTAGCCTTGATTTGCTGTGTGTTCCAGAAGTTTAAGTGTGTTGCCTGGATGGAATTTCAAAGTGCCTTTCCGGTAATTTTACTCACTGCTTGAAATTGCCCCAGAAATTTAAAATGGCTGCTAACGGTCATATATTTAGGCCATTGAACTGACCCACAGTTTGTTGATGTCACTGTCTTGTAACCAGGGGGGGGCGGGGGGGGGGGGGGGGTGGGGGCACACTCACATATGAAATGACAGAGGATACTGAAAAAAAAGGTCTTGGGGTGAGAGACAGCCAAAATTGCCCCAAAATAGGCTCTTTCCGAGTGACAAATTGCACAATTTTTGAAAAATGGGTCTCTGGGTGGTGTGAGATTTTGCCAAAATTTTCTAACAAATTAGGTTTTGGATGAAAATTTTCAAAGTTTTCCCCAAAATCGGGGGTTTGGGTGACAGTGGTAAAATTTTCACAAAAATATGGGGGGGGGTCTTTTGGGTTGAAATTAAAAAATATGGGGCTTTGGGTGACAACGATGCTGTTCTTGAATTGTTCCTTCCCCTATCTGTTTTTGCAGTGCTTAGTGCTGTGACACCACATCACATCCCAATAAAGAGAAATGTGTTTTGAAGGGCTGTTGTTTTTTCAGATTTTAAAAGAGTAAAGAAATTTATGTGGTCAAAAGTACCTAAAAGTAGGCATACCCATTAGGGTGCATCCCATGTCAAACACCATTTTTAACTCTAGTTTAAAGTGTGCCATCTTGTCAAGAAAAATACCTGTACCCATAAACTGATTTTACATAGAAAAAAACATATCCAGAGCTTCTAGTGATGTTAAGGTATTAAAGGGGGCAATTTGGGATCCCACAACCTCGTCTTCCCGATTTACCTCAAAAAGTTATATCTCTGAACAGTGAGCCTCAGTAATCCATAATGTATTCGGAGGAGTTGGTTTGTTTTTGGGGGTTGTGTTGTGTGTGAGGTTGGTATTTTTTGTGTGGTAACCTAATTATTTAATTAGAGTGGACATTCGTACGATGTATTATCTGTTAAGAAATTCACAATTTTGTATTTTTTTTTTTTTTTTTTTTTCCTGTCCATTTAAAGGACAGAAAATACAAACAGGGCCTTATGGGCCCGCCGTCGTGGGGAAACAACAATGCTAAGAAACAACCGCAAGGTCAGAATCAACGCTAAAAAATTTAAATAAGCTTTTCTCAAGGATATCTAGTAAATGACATGAAAATTAAAAACAGAAGGTGCTGACATTGGTGGATGGAAATCATGAAAATGCACACTTAATTAAGATTGTGTGGTTTGTATTTACCTAGAGCTGATGAAAAGTGATTGATTCCAAGGAAATGAACCAGCATCGAAGATCTAAGACAGTAGAGAGTTGCCACCAGAGAATCACAAGATGAAATGAATATGGATGTAGGCAATAGTAGGCAATCAAGCAGGGCAACAGTCCCAAAGTAGGGACATCAAGCGTATACTCAAGGAAGACAAGCAAAAGCGTGAGTAGGCAACTAAGCCAGAGTAGACAACAAAGTCAGAGTAGGCAACAAAGTCTGAGTAGACAAACTCAGAGTAGAAAAAAAAAATGGAAAGCAGGCAAATCAAGACAAAGTTGAGGGGTGCCTATTGTCAAGAAAGAGCACCAACCACGAGAACTTGAACCAAACATCTTGTGTTAGGTCTGAAGCACTGACGCAGGACAGAGGATAATGGACTCTGCGTGATTCTGTAAGTGCTTGAAGAAAGATGATGGAGAAACAGGGAAAAGAGCAAGGGAGGATAGGAGCCAGACTTAGAAGCAGAGATGGAGGAGATTAAGAAGTCGCCAAGCCGAAGAGCTGAGATTAAGTCGGATGAGATCACAGGAACTTTCTCAGAGTAGAGGGCCAAGAGGAGGCACCAGGCAGTCTGCTACTCTCAATTGGGACAGTCTCTGCAAGAGATGGTTTGAATAGTCAAATGAACGGAGAGAACAGGGGTGAGGAAAGAAAGAAACAGTCAAGGAATGAGAATCTGCTGGGTATGAGTCAGGAGATGATATGGACAGTTGGGACACAGTTTGGAAGCAGAGGTCAGGAGAGGGAGACGGAAGGTGCAAGGAGAAAGGAGAAGGAGGGAGAATGCTGCAGATAGTAGATGCAGGGTGAATGGCAGGCAGAGGCAGCTAATGATGCCTTGCAGGATTTGCCGCTGATGGAGAAACAAGATGAGCAGGATGACGAGTTAACATTCTTAAAGTAGTTCACAGGCATAACTACATTATACACCTGTCCTGGAGATGGCCAGCCAATGCATAAAGTATGGACATCTCCAGGAAAGATTATAAATATTCATCCTTGTTCTAACTGGGAGAAATAGTAGTTAAAATTTTCAAACAACATTATACACTTCTCACCTCTTTGTATAGGTTTTTTTTTTGTAAAACAGAATAAAGTGCAAAGGGGTATAATATAATTATGCTGTTCTATGTGTGGTTGTGATTGGTGTAAGAAGGACTAAATTCTGGCATTTTAACAAACCAGAAAGTACCTAAAGTCTCATGGAATGCCCATAGATTATTGAATAGGTTGAGGTTTCAGCATGAATTGAAAGTTTTCCACTTGAATCACTATGGGCCATTGGTATACCTCCGTGCAGTTGATGTCACAACCTTGACGCAGCTTTTACGCACGCGTCAGGATTTGCCGTCTTTGTGTGCGCTTGTAAAAACGCCATTGCTTTAGGCCAACGCGCAACGGTTTACTGTGTGACCCATTCAAATATCGCGCTGACGTCACTGCAAGAAGGAAGCCAAAGGAGTATAATCGTACAATGTGCACAAGATGACATACAGGAAACTAGACTCAGGGGCATACGTGCAACACGATGGCATGCCGTTTTGGCGGGGGGGAAGTGGGATACGTTCTGAATGTCCAAGAATTATGAGCCAGAGTATACATTAGTAGCATGGTTTAGAATGCCGTGTGCTTCGTTATGGCAAACATAGTATATGATAGATTACAAGATTGCATGACTAATATTGTGACATTAAAAGTTCAAGAGGAATAGTTATGATATAAGGTTAGGGTTTTGGTTGCAGTTTGACATGTCACACATGACAGGCAGTCAATATTAGTGTTTAAAGTGACAGGAGTTGTTTTTATTATACAAAATTTACTCCAATGGCACAGGATCTATTCTAGACCACCTACAAAGATATCGTCCGAAGGTTGATGGACAAACAAGTACAAAAGGGGGAAAAATAGCAAACCTTGTTTTGAACTGCCTGACATCGTAATTGTCCCCATAGAACCACCGTGTGCGTTTGACTTTCTGTCGTGACGACAGGAAAATACTAAATCACCAATTATTACATAAAGATGGAGTATTCGGCCTGATGCACTTCAAGGGTGATCTCATACATTGAAAGCATTCAAAATATGCAAAAAACGAGTTCGAAAAAAAATTGGGGGCGATTCTTTCTGGAAATATGACTGTCATTTCTCTTTAAGCGCCTTATACAAAACAGCCAATATACAGAACCCTCATGCTTTATTTTTAAGCGCCTTATACAAAACAGCCAATATACAGAACCCTCATGCTTTATTTTGCCATTTCTCTGTCCTCCTTTACAGAATTCAACACAGCAGGTGCTACCCAATCTGTGAAGAGGCCATGGGAGAAAAGAGTGTAAGTAGTGTGTTTGGGTGGCAAGTGGTGAGACTTTTGCCACCACAATGCTCCTGCGAGCAAGGTATGTGGCAAACCGTGCCAGCGAGCGGAGCTATTCAATATATTGAGTGCTGACCCACAATGGCAGTAGCCGATTTATTCTGGAAATGTTTCAGGCTTAGAATTGCAAAATCTGGCACGGCCCAATCCGGCTGGTCTTGTGGGTATGTAGCTGACCTCATGATACCGTGGTCTCTGGTCGAATCTTTCTACGCTTCTTTAAATATATAAAATGTTAATGATTTTTCAGGTTGGAGGGAAGAAAAAATAGTCAAAACATACATGCCCTTGAGGGTAAGTGTGGGAGACCTGGCTCCTGAACGCCTTGGGTGGTGTGGTTACGCTGGTTCACTGAGCCTTGGGCCTCGCTTCATGGCTCGGACTACCCAAGCAGCAGGGTACAAGACGCTCATAATTAGTCCGGGGATCTGAGTAGCAGATGCACTAGCCTCGAATCGTGTTCGCTTGATATGCTGGGATACACGGTAATCGTGCGTATAGCTTAGACACTGTTGGAACTGAGATTCGGTGCGCCGTGTACCGAGCGTCACGCAGTAAAAAAAAAATGCAACCGCCGACGCATGGTCTATAGCGTAGGGCATGATCTACACCAATCATGTGCGAGTTACAGTGGCTATAGCGCGGAATTAGAACCACAGTTGCAAAACAACTACGTCAGAGCCTTTCAGTGTGATGGGGGGCCTATGAGTTGCGACTTTGATTTGTTGTAGTATATATGCATTCTTGGTAAGGGGTGAAGTGGTGAGATCAAAGTCGCAGGGAACCAGCGTAGGTGGTGGGTCAAAAACTACGCGTGAGATTTGGTGAGGTGAGCTGGAAAGTGGGTCATCAGTCATGCGAATGTGGAGTTCCCCATTTCTGGACGTTCCTTTTGTCTCGCTGAACTTTGTTCGGCAGAGACTTAGTAATCACTTTCTGTCTGTCTGTGCTGTCTGTCTGTCTGTTGTCTGTCTGTCCGTCCGTGTTCTGTCTGTCGGTCCAATGCTGCTGTCTGCCTGACGTGTCCTAGTTCCCGGGGCGTTGTGTACGATTTATCTGGAGTTTCCGTAAGGGCTATGAGATTGTAACTTGGTGGAAAAGAAAGCGGGTCCACGAGTTCTCGTGACATGATTAGATTTTGGGCGAAAATATGCTAATTAAGATCTAATTTGCATAATTAACGAAAATTTTCCCGCAAGGCTTGGGTTCAAGTTTTCTGGAGTTCCGTAAGCGTATGAGTGATGTAACTTGGTGGAAGGGGAGTGGGCTGGAGAGATTCTCAAACTGATTAGATTTCAGGGCGTAGTTCGGGGCCAATTAAGATGAAATGAGCTAATATTAAGTATGCAAAAAAACCAGATATTTGTAAATTGCTATAATTTGAAACCGTTACATTGGATACGGAAAATTCCTTCACTGCATGAAAGCTTATCATGGTGGGCATCTTTTTTCCAATTTGAGGGTGTGTGATACAAGCGGTTAGGTATGCAAATGAGCTAATTAATTAAATATGCGTAATTAATGTATCTCTGAAAAAGTTACATCGGATAGGCAAATTCCTGCGCTGCAATGTGAAAGACTACTATGCCAAGCATCTTTTGGGTGAATCATAATTGGGTCGAATAGTGCAGGTGGGACTATTTAAGGGGCATTTGTTGATAAAATTGATCTAATAAAAATGCATAATTGCTGTATCAATGAATGGTAATTGGGAGTATGACCAAAATTACTTCGCTACATGAGACTTCTAGGCCGTACATCTTTTGTGAGAATCACAATGCGGTCAAAGTGCAAGTGGATCAAATTTATCAAGTGGGGCATTTGTTTGATTGCAATGATCTAAGTAAATATGCGTAAGTGCTGGATCGCATAAATGGTGACATTGGATATGGCAACTTGCCTTCGCTACATGAGACTCTATATGGTAACATTTTGGCGTGATAAAATTGTATGGTCAAAAATGCATGGGGGGCGGGCCACTTAAAGGTGGACATCTTGATTATTTTAAAATTTGCAACTATGTAGAATGATTTGGTCCATTTCAACCAATTTCTTCGGATTGTCAATGGTCAGTGTTGAAATACTACACCTCAAAAAGAATTGATTCAGGAGTTGTGTAACGTAAAAAACAATAAATTAGGTAAGAATGTTTATGTTTGGACGATTAGTATATGGCTGTGTGTGAATTGGTGGTGTACAAAAACAGTGTACAAACAAGAAGACTTATCAAGAGGGGGGGGAGAGTAACCACAACAAAGGTCTTAACATCAATATATATAGTAGATCAGTGCCTGTTTCATTGAAATGGTGTTTTTATACTTCTGTTCAGTCTTTTGGGTTGCCAGCCTGTTTACATTCTTGGAAAAATGTGAAAATACGCAAAAATTGTGGATTTACAAACCACTTTCTGGACCCGTAGTGGGGACTCAAATTTTAAAATGTGGTCACGTTTTTTCCAAAATAGTGTTGCCAAATTGAATAAATTTTCAATTTTTACTAAATTTAGTGAATTTTAAGGGTAATTTTTGCATGACTTTCATGATATTAATATATCTACAATGGAAAATGTTGAATGGCCCTGGGGGTGATGTCAACTGAAAGAGCAGGAAATAAAGATGATATATAAATGCCAAAACCGGGGGTTGCAATCCTAACCACTCTTGGTTCTATCTGATTATGTTGGGGCCATTCAACGATTAATATCTCCAAAAGGAAGATGTTGTGAGCTATATGGTAGTACAAATGAAAGAGAGTGAGAGTATAGGATACATAAATGCAACACCAAGGGGTGCTACTCCTAAACATCTCTTACTTTGTGTCAGTGGGGGACTTTTCAAGATAACTCTCCACAAGGGAAAATGTTGTGAACCCCTAGGGTGGGTCTGTAAAATGAAGAGAGTGAGAAGGTTTAGAATACTATCAAAATGCAAAAACCGGGGGTTGTAATCCTAAAACATCTTAGTGTATGCTCTTGTTTGAGGGACTTCTCCGATTCATATCTCATCAATGGGAAAATGTTGTGACCCCTGGGGGGGTAGGTGTTCAATATGAAAGAGCAGGAGAGAAGACATACTATAAATGCCAAAAACAGGAGGGCTACTCCTAAACATCTGTTCTGACTTATGTCCGTGGGGGGGTTTCAACTGGCAAGATGAATATCTCACAATGGAAAAATGTTGGGACCCCTAGGGTGGTGTCAATGGAGATAGTGGGAAGTTTAAGAAATAGTTAAGGAAATTGGGAGTTTATTGGTTGAACAACTTTTTGGGGACACCCTTGACTCGCACAGTTGCAATCTGGTGTGCTGCTTTGTCTTACAACTACGCGCGAAAGCAGACGAGGAACCTTGTGTTGAGAACGCCTTGTTTCTAAATACCCGGAGACTAAGAGTCTCTTCAAGGGAAGAGTAGGTACTTGTTCAAATTTTGTTTGAACACATTGTGTTCAATGACTGGTCCGTGAGGATGAAAGAAAATACAAATTGTGTAAGACGAGGAAGATCATGCATGTATAATTTTTAAAAGTGTTTTTTTTTTTTTTTTTTAAATATTGCAAATTAAAATCGCCCATACTCCCACCTATTTGCTAAAACTGTTTTCAATGTGGTTTAGCAACATACCTTATTAGTATAATGTCATAAAAAATCTCAAACTAAGCAAACCCAATGTGGATAAACATTTCCAATCTAAATATAAAATGAAATGGCCTTTAGATGATAGGAGAATGAAGTGTTACCAAACATTGTGTATTACACTTAAGATGAACAAGTGGATCGATTTGGTTCTCAACTAACAATTTACATTATTACAGGTGAAGATTACCGCGAAGAGTTGGGACAATACAAGGGAAAGACGGCAAAAGCTGGAGCAAGAACGAGTGGTAAATGTTAGAGAGCTAAAATGAGCCAGGCTGCTACCCTAGATAAAAGAAATAAATGTGAGTTTTAAACAAGATTTTATTTTTTTATTTATGGAAAGCTACTTAAGATTTGACAGCTTCCCAAAGATTTAATCATTGGATATGAATATTTGATGGATGCGATTTTAAACAATTTTGACCCAAATTTAAGGTGTTTCATGCTTTTCACTTTTGAATGGTTTCAGAGCATTTAACCCCAATTGTATTCCATACAAGTTTGTTACAGGTGGTATATGTTGCTCCTACTAGGAAAAGTTTCGGACTTGTACAGTTGTCAAAACTTTTACTCTAGTAGCGAACTACAAAGAGGATGGATAGGGTTCTTCCCACATGACAGTTCATTCTAAGAATTTGTGCACTGGTTGTGACATGACTTTATGTGAACAAAAAAGTAAATTAACTTGCAAGATTGGGATGAGTTCTGTCATTTAGGCACTTTTGTCACTATAACATTCATGTGACAACCAGTGACAAAAAATGTTTTGGAAAAATTGGATGTGTGGAAAGAAGCACTAACACCTCTCTTGCGACTTCATGCGATGGCAAAATATTTATTTATAGCTGACATAAGTTAAACAGGTGAACTGCATTGTAGAAAAAAAACAATCTATGACAAAGCTGTGAGAATGAGCACCATTTGGTGCATTTTTAAACATTTGTTTGAGTCTGAAAATCCTGACATGGAAGTTCTTAGGTTCGATTAAATGTATTTTCTGGTTCAGGTGGATATTGTAGCATTAGAACTCCTTGCAAGTATCTTTCAATAGTTATTATTTCACAATGCCATTATTTTAGGCATTTTTTTATTATATTTAAAATATGGATGTGTCAGCACTATATATGCTTATACTTAATAACCTCAGGGCTTTTACTAACCTAAATGGTTGAACAAAGGTCATATATTTTGAAATTGATTGTTTTGTGAGCATTACTTTAATTTTGTTATTTTTAAGGGTTGTTTTTTGGGGGGCATTTCATAAGACATGAATTAATACAGAAATGCAAACCATGGGCAGTCCAGGTCTTTTTATTTCATGGTTTTAAATGACTTGATTTATTTCGGTGTCAATTATCAACTCAAACACCTTACTAACAAAATTGCTATATATATATATAAATATTTGACTCGCTTTACAACTTGGCACCATCCTTGGCACAAAAACAAATCCAAGTATCACCTATTGACCCAACGTGTCATGACATAATAGAAGGAAGTGATATTTCCACCCACTTCAAACTAGTATCAATTTGTGACAGTTAACAAATCTCTCGCTTTTAAGTGTAAAAGATGATGACAAGACATCATCAATTTCCCCTCAGGAATAGCTATAATATTGTAAAGACTAAATACCATGTATGTTATGAGTAATCAATACCATAGGCTTTGGATACTGTAGCCTTGGGGCGTGCTTGTATAAGTTGTGTTGAATTCAATCTATTATATTGACGTTCCAGTCGCCCGGGGTTCAGTCGGTCATATGATGCGTGGTTTGTTAGTAGTTGGGTTCAGAGGTATTAAATTAATAAGAGTATTTCAGAATTGTGATTTTGCCATTTTGCATAACAACTTGTATGAAAAGTAAAATAATTTTGCGAATAAATTGTTAGGGGCGGTTTATTACGTGAAGGGTTTCTGAATAAGTTGGTTAGTATTGCTCATGCACATTTTGAAAGGAAAAACAGGCCCATAGACAGGAATTTTTTAGGGGAGGTACAAACATCATAAAGTACTGAAAACTTTTCACTCATTGTCACAATGGATTTGTTTTTAATATAACTCTTTGTGTGAAATGGATCCATCATAATTTACAATGTATTCAAGTAACAATGTACCATCAAACACGTGAAAATTCACCCTGGGTCAACCAAACAACCAAGCAATAAATTACAATTTGCCCAAGTATTCCCCCACCAAGCTGGGAAAAGTAACAAATTAAACTAATATGCTTGATGGATCATGGATTCACAAGAAGTTATTGAATATTCTTTGAATATTCTAAGATATTCTGAAAAATTCTTAGAATCACCCTCCAGTGACGATATACCAATACCAAAATAAGGAATCACAGCTATTGACCCACCCTGCAAATGTCACTCTTTTTGTCCCCGCCGAACGAGTTGGGAGGGGGACTATAAAATGGGCTCCGTCCGTATGTATGTATGTCCGTGATAAAAATGTTAACCCTGGAACATTTGGTCATATTCTTTTTTATGGATGAGCTAGAGAGCCAACTGGGTAGATTGTAGGTGGGGAAACCCCCCTACTAACCATAGTAATCATACCCCCGTGGTCCTCCCCGGGTCTGTCAGGGGGTGGGGGAAAAGGTCAAGGGAAAAAGGGCCACATACACAGAAATGTCAACATTGTGACCATATTGTTTTGGACTATTTATCTGAGAATTCCATGAGGGCTCAGATGATGTAACTTGGTGGAAAGAAGCGGGTTGAGGAGTTCTCGACCTTAGGAGTTTGGGTGTAAAAATATGCTAAAAATATTTTTTTTTTTTTTTTTTTTAAAAATATTTAACAATTTGTCATATGATTGAGTTTTGTAAGGGCTAAGATGATGTAACTAGGTGGCAACGAAGTGGGCTGAGAAGTTCTCGAACTGGATTAGATTTTGGGGTATTTCGGGCAAATTAAATAGCAAATGAAGCTAATTGATATGCAAATAACAACGTCAATGGATAGGGTGGAGGGGGGAAAAGTATACCAAACAAAGGATTAACATATGTAGTACCATGTTTTCATTGAAGGTATTCTTTTTAGTTTTGGTTGTTACACGTGGTCAGTCTTGGGTTGCCAGCCTGTTTTGAATTCTTGAAAATGTGAAAATATGTGTTTTGCCCCTTTCTAGACGTTTTGGGTCCCCAATTTAAAATGTGGTCACATGATTTTTTCAAAAATAGTGTGCCCAATTGAATAAATTATCATTTTTACTAAATTTAGTGAATTTTTCAGGGATTTTAAATGATGAAATTTAAGTATTCTTGAGTTCCATTTCACCCAAGGAACAATTTTCGAAGATGTGTGGCCAAATAAAGAGTGGACCTGTGATTTGAGTATATAGTGATCGCCGATCGGCGGGGGGACTCTTTACGCATAGGTTAATACGAGTTCGCTGTATTTTTAGAGCAATTTGAGCATGGCGGCACAATTTTGACAACGATATAAAGTAAGGACATATAAGGAGTTTACTGCGCAAAAAATCAGGAATCCATTGGGGGAATCTGCCATATAAGCCTACAAAGGTCATATTTGTTATGTTATAGGATGCCCTTGAAAGACGGTCACATAAATATTATGAAAAAATATAGTGTGCCCGCAAATGAAATTTCATCAACTTTACACAGGATGTACTTAGTGGCACAAATACGCCAAATCGGTTGTTCAAAAAGGATGTCGCGGTTATCATTTGTTTTCTTGTTTTGGAAATAAATGAGACTTTCATAAAAGCTTTGTGGGAATGATAAAGATTTGCCAAAATGTACAATTGACGCTCCACGGAAGGAGTCTATACCCCCCACACCTGATGTAGAGACCCCAAGGGGCTATCACTATGACGAACAAGGAGAGGAAGAAGGTGACTACATGCAGGCACCTCAGTGCTTTATGCAGGGGTTGGCGTTTCATGGCTTTGTTTGACGGTTAATAGTAGAGTGTGATCTTGCGAAATAATTGAAATGGCGATATGAAATGATCCATGTTTTGTGATGTTATTGTTGTTATTCTTATCTTTGTTAAGCTGGTTAACTAGGTGCAACGAGAGATTTACATATCAGGTGTCCCTAACAACATAAGCTTAAGGCACTGATGTAAACATTCTAATTATGAAAATAGCCCAGTGGAAGCCCCAAAATGATTCGTGGTATCAGAAACGTGAAATGTAATTTGGTAGGGATCAATATGAAAATTTTGCCTGTTTGGAAGGTAGGAAGCAAATAAACATCCCCAGTTGTTTTCAACTTCTTACGGACATTTTAGAGCCAAGTACGAAAAGTACCGTAAATAAATCTATTGTGGGCTAATCGATATGAAATCCTAGTATGGACACAAAATGGATGACTTTCTTTAAATCTATGTTGCACTTAAAGGTCAGACTCAAGAGTCTTCCCATTCACTATAGGGGACGAACAACGGGACAGTTTTTGTTTTGATTTATGTCAGTAGTTTCTCGTTTTTGGGTTTGTGCTTGGCAGGTGTTGTCGTGAAATTATGTGTGGGATGAGGGGTGTGAATGAGAGGGGGTATGTTTGTGCACATGGCATGTTTGTGCACATGCTATGGATTTTTTGGAGTTGCATATTTGGAGTTCAAATGCAGTTATTCCTGATCAAAAACGCACAAGCCACAGTTTCTGATCACGATATAGCATGGGGACATATTACGCAATGGCTCAACTACCTATCTCTTGATTAGTTGGTTCAGTAGAAAATTGATTGTAGTGCATGGGCTAATGGCATGGACACATGCACTCATTGTGTTATTCTGTGGTACAGGATATGCAGTATGCTTCTTTTTATGGAGGCTTGTATGTGGGTACAATGATATAAGAGCTAATACTTTGGTCGATTTTCTTAGAATACTTCAATTGGCGCTTGGGCGGGAAGTAGTAATAGTAATTGTATGCTTGAGTTCATGATGTTACACATAAGCACATGCTTTGTATTGCTTATGCATGAATGAATGTGTAATATCAGTGTGTTACATTAGTACATTGTAATATAAAATAATAGTATAAAGGAACAATTTGGAATGGTAGGTGAATGGCAATTTAATCATGCTTAGGAAAGTGGAGTTTGGATAGCATTGTGTACCACACCATCAGACACTCACCCACCCATCCCACACACCCACCACATGCACACCTCCGGGTTTTATGCTTTGTGGGGATTTTCACAGTGTCCTTGCCCATACATAAAATACAACCTATAACTAAATCAACTCGCCATGGAATATGGGGATGGGTGGATGTTGAAAGGGGGGGGGGGGGGGGCTGAATATTTTTGTTGGATAGTTGTTCCAACATGAAACAGCGTTTAGACACTGTTTTAAACGTTTCTTTGGTTATGGGCTTTAGTTTAAACTTGAATAATCTCCCATACTAGGGGCGCACAGCCGTAAATACTGCCGATTGTGAATACACATGTAAATTACCTGTTTTTGAAGCGCGCTTGGCACCCCTAAAAGTTCCAAGACAGCACTCTTGTAGGAACTTATGTGTCATCTTGGTTTTGTGAAGGGGGTGGTCAACGGCAGTCGGTTCAGACCGTAGGATCCTTAGGCCGTAGATTCTTCTGATCTGAGTATGAAGTGATCAACGAGTAAAGGAGTATTATGAGTCCATAAGTGCTTGGTAAAAAACCAATAAACAAGCCACACCACAAGCTACCAAGTAATCGTTATGTGCCACTGGCTGCTTTCAGACGACCACAAAAATCAATTTCAGCAAGAAATGACGACCTGGCGACTTTGAGGTTTGGTCCCGATCAAGTCTTTTTTTCTTAGTTCTGTAATACAAGGGGAACGCTGACTAGACAAGGGACGGCTTCCTTTTTTACCAAATGAGAGGATACCCGATACTAGGGGACCAATCAAGCCTAAATCGATCATAATAAGGTGAACCCTTACTCAGATACACTGAAAGATTCTGAGAGGTGTTTTAGTCATCGAGGTGATGAGTTCAAATGCTGCTGCATGCAAAATGTTTTAAGTTGGTGGACAGTGGGAACTCTTTGGTTTTAGGACACTACCCTGATTTTTTATGATAAAACATACTTTTGTATACGATACAAGGCTGCACATCTTCAATAAAATTCCCAATTCACATTAAAGGGTCCGGAATTAAATTTGTTGGATTTTTTTATTTTTAAATTATGAAAACCTATACCGCTTCAAATCGATGTGCAAGGGGGGGGTACTACCGAGTTAAGAGCTAGTGAAAGTAGTAAAGAAAAGCACCAACGTGGGGTGAATCGTTTAGTTGACTTAAACCTGTCTTTACACATGGTGGGTGACAATCTAGTAACATATGACAGCATCAGTGCGAATAATAGTAGCACTACTAATTCTTTCAGGAAAACTAAGTTCTCATTTGACAAGTCAAATAATTAATGACTCCAGAGTCGTAGGTTCAAGTTGAGGGCATTTTAGTACAGCTCTTTACGTTGCTGAAAAAACGAGTCTGATTTGCTATGAAACAGTTTCAAGTATGATCTTCAGTCTAAAAAAGGTCCGGGAGGCACTGCCTTAAGAAATAGACGGTGATGTGTTCGGCCATCAGGTGAGAAAGTAGGGGCCTTTTCAGGGTTTAAAATATGTACCAAAAAATAAGGGGGCATTCAGACACAGCCTGAATAGAATGGGTTGTCATCAGTAGTAACTTTACAAGGGAAGCCATGATTTGGTAACACCCG
Organism: Ophioderma brevispina; assembly: GCA_023653785.1. Taxonomy (NCBI): domain Eukaryota; kingdom Metazoa; phylum Echinodermata; class Ophiuroidea; order Amphilepidida; family Ophiodermatidae; genus Ophioderma; species Ophioderma brevispina. The sequence continues at coordinate 52,110 of JAMKCH010060368.1, forward strand.
AAGTTCAAATATGGGAATGCGTCTATCAGAGGGCCAAATTGCCATAAATCTGAAAAGTTGCCATGAAATTATAAAATTTCAAAATGGCCGAGTTTGCGTGTGCCCCATTTTGAATGTTGGATGGTAACTGTTATAAAGCGGCTACTTTATGGAAATTGTGAAAAAAGGTGGGGTGGTAGCAGGGGGTTAGCAGGAAGGAAAAAAAAATATTTAAGTACGGTATCTGAAGATTTAAAAGGGGGTATGGTGTAAACGGTAATACGGGGGGGGGGGGGGGGGGGGTAAACGCAGCACAAATAGGGGTCATTGGTACAAACACAATTAAGAAAAAGCGGGTCTATTTGCGTTCCTATACCCCCCACCACCACACCACGCGGAAAGTTGGAGGTGGAAACTGGTTAAAAAATGTCGTTTAATGTATGGCCCTCCTTTTACGTGCCTCTGACATCTGCACAAGACAGAAAAACTGTTTTCTATGGCACAACTGCAGACTTGTCCATGGGTATTTTCATGATGGAATGTAGTACTCTTAAAGTGTGGCAACCGGCTTTTCAATTTGGAACTATAGCATGCAGTTGTGTTAAATACCCAGTTTGTGTCTTGGTCAGGGCGTGGGGGGGGGGGGGTAGGCCACGATCTGCTGATTTGGGCATTGGGGGATTTCCTGCCTACAGGGTACGGTCACACTGAAGACAGCTCCCAATCAACCTCTTCCTGGACTAACAAGAACGCTCAAGGATGATTAGTCTGCAAGTTTCCCCGTCATCAGCGAGCCAAGGGCGTGTGAAACCTAGCGTAGGCGACCGCATCAGGGAATAAACAAATCAGCAGTTTAATTGGACGCCACTTGTTCATGGTCCCCGATCAGTTCACAGACGTTGAAAGGAGCACAAGTGTGCAGTCGCTGTCAAGACTGATCGTCGCGAGGTCGCCTAGTTGTTGACGCCAACGTACAGTCAATCAGAGACAACCCGCGACGCGACCCCCGACCTTACCTATACAAGACCACATTTTTTTCAAAATCGGCGGGACAGTCTGTTCAAACTTGGCAAATATACAAGCACCGAGTGCTCAATCGCCTAATAGGCGGACAGCTCAATTATTTTTTTTTTTAATCAATAAGATGCATGGCCTCAGTTGGCAGTCCCCATCAGTCGCAGACTTAACACGACAGCAAAAGTATTGCTGTCAAGACGCAAGTCGGCGACTTAGTCTTCTGTAGTCGACGATTAGTCGCCGATTTTTTAACATGTCAGTTGGGTCGCTATCTTCTCTCCCGCATGAATCAGATCACTGCCTGACCCTTCCCAGATGTCACAACCACCATTGGATGCGCCCCATTGCAACTCATAGGCTAACGCTTCCAAACCGCTCATGTGGTCAAGCCGACTCTCCCAGATTCCAAAAACCCCACGTTTTTAAGCGGCAGAGAAAAAATCGTGGCGGGTTTTTAAATTTGCCCGGGCTCCGAACCACACAAAAAAAGAAGACAAGACTGTACAGGAGAGTCCCAGACTTGGCCAACATTACAAAAAAGGAAAAAAATAATCACGATTGCGAAAAAAAAAGGGCCAGCGGCACCAGTTGTGAACAGTGGAAGCGGTTTTCTAGCAAATAATCGGTTAAGAGACAGAACGAAGATGGGCAAGGCTGGGATGCTAGGACAAAACACGAGAAAAAGAAAAATGCTATGATTTTCGAAAAGGCCAAGTGGCACCAGTCTGAGCAGTTGGAATGGTTTCTAGCAAAAAAAATTGGGTGTGATGAGCCGTCAGAAAAAATGACGGATCGGGGAAGTCTTGTTGATCTGGAGTATTTGTTCAGTGGACCAAATGCTTGAGAACCACTAAACCAAAATGAACAATTTTTCAGGCTGAAACCTGTGAGATCCAGTTAGTCCAGTGGTGTAAACAGACATTTTCATTTGGGGACGAGAGGCAGGCCAGCAGGGGAAAGACGAACATGTGGGGGGGGGGGGGGGGAGGGGCCCAAAAACAACATTCTCCCATTGAACCTGTACTACCTGCTTCAGGTGCAAAGAAGAAGAAGGGAAAAGTTCTAACTGGGGTTGCCCCTTCCCCCGGGTTATGGGTAACATGTTTGGGTCATATCTTTAAAGTGCCTTTCTTCTTTGAAATGATTGAATTACTCTAAAGATTTTATAATAGTCTGAAACAAGAAATATATGATTGTAGGGGAATGTTCTCTAAAAAAAGGCGGGAAAGCATAGTTTTGTTTGAAATAAGTAACACTTTATTCCCCTGTCGTAAATAAGATATGGTTTTAAAATTTACAAACACCAGCGATGAGGCGGTGAGGGGGTAGTTTTGGTCCGAGGGATACCATTTGCTTCAGAAACGGGGTGCATTTGAAAAATGGGATAATTTTTAATATGGGTCACAACAAAATGTGAAAATATTTTTTGTAAAAACCTGCCATTTGATGGTCTAAAAAGAAAATGTGGCTATTATTACCCAACCCACTTATTAAAAAGCGCTTTCTGAATAGACTACTTCTAGACACTTAAACAAGTTTTTATGACAGTTTTCTTTCGAAGTTACTATTAAATTTGGTAAACAAACTAATGATAATACATGAGTTATGATTAAAACCACATCTTTCTCTGGAAAGATTGAAAATCATACGATCGTCTTTGGAAACTCTCACATAAAGGGGACCAATATTGGAGCGCAAACGGAAAAAATTCTTAACGCGATTTATAACAACTCTAAAGTAGTAGTTGATTTTTTCAATAATTGTCAAAGAAGAGTGCCAGTAATGCAATGACGTTAAGTTTTAACAAACATTTTATAACAGGATAATCAAGCAGCCATCCCAGAGGACCGCTAGGTTGCTCTCAAACTATTGAGCCCTTGATAATCCTTTTTTTGTTCAAAAATTAATATTCACCTTTTTAAAATAAACTTTCCACGCAACATGGGGGTGATTTGCCAGTGTTGTATATTCAAAAGTGCACCCAAATGACCTTAAACACGTCCTAAACCGAGTAATATAGGGGATATTGGGCATTTGTTCGATAATGGATTTAAAAATAAATAAGGACAATAGGGTAATCCCTTTAAATCCCCCAAAAAACACTTTTAACAATGTGGTGATTGTAAGTTCTTTTTGAAATCAGCCACCCCAAATGAAAAAACTCTCAACACTTTAGTCAATTAGTGGATTCTTGCCACATGGTTTCATAAAGATATATTTAAAAAAATAAGGAGAATAACTCAGGGTACGCCCCTTTAAACATAATTCCATCAATTGTGTGTTGATTTGTTAAGGGTTTTTGAAATCGCCTCGCTAAATGGGACATAGAACACTTCTAAACCCTTTAGTCAAAGCAAGGGAGGCGCAAATGGTTTATAAAGCTAATTAAAAAAATAAGGAAAATGGGTAAGCCCCTTTAAATGCACTCTTTCCACCAACTGACAATTGGCAGGCAATATGGAATAAGCACCCTCGAACTTTCAAAACACTTCTCAAACCTTTAGTGTATCTTGGGTAGGGTTCCCTCAAATACGCCCCCAGGATCCCACTATACGGGTGAGTCAAAAAAAATTGACCTGATTGGCCCGCCATTTCGAATGTTAAGTTAATATATACTCTAACATATGGGTATCATCTGAAAGCTGGGTTGATCTTAATATATGCAACGATTCATTACACGGTACTGATAGACCGAGCTGACAGGCAGTTGAATCATAGTAGTCGGGTTTGCTCTGTCAAGGATCACATTGAAATGAACGGTTCAGCGAAGGAAATCCGTTGGCCGCAGAAAATCAGGGCTATTTATCATCTGCGATCGATTCGAAAGAATGTAGCTCGGCCGATACTTAACCGATTGGAATGCTTGGCAGCAAATAAAGATAATGAAATAAGCTTCCTGCAGATACCATACATTGGCGTCGGAACCGGGGCGGACAGAGCGTACAGGTACGTCCCAAAAATTGTGCCCCGCCCTGGCGCCCAGACCCACCACCTTTAAGATGACAAAATGCACAACATTGAGTCAGGAAATGATCGGATTCCAGAAAAACTCCATTAAAATTGAAGAACTCGCAATGACGCCTTGGTACCATCAAACAATAAGTTATGAACTAAAACGATCTCTCTGCTGCAGAACTCTAGAGCATCATAATAAAGTTTTAATAAAATGTATCCCGTTTGCTTGAGCATACTTGCAGGAAATAGTGAAAGGATAGCTCCTTGAAATGCAAAACAAAAAGACTTTAGTCCACGTCAACACAGAAGGCGCTAGTGACACCCACTGGTCGTCAGTGAAGAATAATGACGCCGCCCGTGAAACAAAAATGGACGTCGTCCAGGAAGGACTAAACGGACACGCCCTTGAAAACAAAAAAATGCTTGACGTCGTCCAGTGGAAGAGGAATAAACTGACGCCGCCATTGAAAACACAAGGTGACTTCTAATAGGCATATAGACCCTGGGCCAATAGGGATGCCGGGCAGCTTTAAAGAAAACATGCGGAAGAGAGTACGCCATACACCCCTACCAATACTTCACTACTAGCATCCAATGCCAGGAATGAAATCATGCCGCCCCTTGAAGAGCAAAAGAGCAATTGATAAAACGCAAAAAGCAACAACCCCTGCTGAAGGGTCACGGTTTATGTACCACTCTACACCAGATGGAACAAAGATTGCAACAGGCTGATACAAATATCAAGTAATTGAACCAATGCCCCCCCACTAGAAGAATTGCAGCGGTTCGATGAGGACCATGTTCTCTCCTGGTTATCCAATGAATTATTCAATGATGATGAAGCCCTTTTAGAAGCAAATGGAGAGGTGGGTAACAAGAGCGGCGCCATATTCGGGTATCCAATAAAGTAATGATTTAATGACGCCTTAAGAATTAATCAAATTTGCAAAAAAACGTCTAATAAGCGGTGGGAAGCCCTATTGGGGCTATGGAATGAGTAATGGGCTATGGCGCTCGTTAAAGGAAAAATTTGCTAAAATCTAACAAGCCTGGAGCGCCACTGGTCATATCGCAGGAATCGAAAACTGGTGACGGCCCTTACCTGTGAAAACAAAATGCGAACCCGTTAACAAGCAAATATGCCCCTTAAACTGGATCAATAAGTAATAAACTTATGTCGCCAACTAGAAAGAAGCACAAGTCATATCCGCTACAAGTTCCCTAACAAACCTTTGGACGAGCGCTGTACGGTGTGGAATACATCGGCTTACTGGCGGTTGGGCGCTCTGCGTTGTAAGCATTATTTGGGAGTTGAGTGCTGAAGCTCCGCCACTCTACACGTTTCAAAGGTTTCTGTCCTGGAGTAGACAAGAATTCGTATTCGGGTTTTCCAATTAAGAAATGGAAATTCTGTCGCCCATAGAGTCAAGAATTGCAAAAGTCTAAACAAGCAATTCACCACCATTTACGCTCCCATCGCATCTCTAGTGCTGGGAACAGCGCCACCTATTTCGTATCGCATCGCTAATGGGCGGCTCTATCTAGACATGAGCTACGTCTGGACTCCCTAGCCGCCAACGCTGGTTTGTCAAGGCTTTGCGATTAGCTTGAACAAGGAAGGAAACAACGGTTTCGCGGTACATTAGATATCGGAAATCAACGAATCAGGGGGTCAATCTGATGTTACAAACGGGTTCCGACAAAACAATGACCCTAGTCACTTAGTTTTGTAATATAAGCCTGACGTGGGGGGAGGACTTGAACCGCAGCAATCGCGACTTGAGCGTGATAGAGTGATATAGGGGTAAGAAAAATGCTTATGGATCATATTTTCACGTTTTGGTGTTTCTTTTTCCAAAAGTTAAAATATATTATAAATAGTTCAGCTAATAGGACAATTTAGTAGACTCTTGAGTGCGGAAATCGTTACGATAGGCCAAGTATTCTGCGCAATCTCCCGTTTGGACCGCACTGTACAAAATCCGACATCGCTATGACACGGTTGGATTGATTATGATGTGGTTGATAACTCCTAAGGCGCAGTGAAGATTTGTAAGGTTTGCCCAAGATTTCCCACAATGGCGGCGCGTGTGCACGACGACATGTAAAATGGTGTGAGCGGATAATCATTCAGTTCCAAGATACCATGCCGCCAGGGGGAGGCCATGCAAAAGCGTAATGTAAATCTGCATATAAACTGATGTGAAAAACTGAAGAAATCAAAATTAAACTCATGTCAACAATTAACAAAACTGAATTCTTCTAGCTGGTAGCAGACAGGGTAAAACAAATACCTTTTTGCAGCTGCAAATGGGGATAGTACATCATGCCATCAGTCATGGTGGAACTTGGATCTGGTCGACATACAGGACTATGTCCAAGCAAATGAGTGCTTATCAATTTTCTGCAACGTTCCAACTACGCAAACCGTTACGGACTCCGCGCGATGAGGTCGTAGCCGGGGGGGTACGGGGGTGCGACGCACCACCCAAATCGAGCTTCAGTAAAAATGCCAAAAAGGTCCGCAAAAATGATGTGTGCGAGCGAGGCGAGCTAGGAAGGCAAGGGGGGTGATGCTTATTTGGTAAAAAAGGGCAAGATTTGGGCAAAAAAAGGTCCACTTTTGCCAAATTACACCCCTTATGTGAAAAAGGCCACATTTTGGGGAGAAAAAGGTCCACTTATGGAAAAATCTCACCCCCCCAGAAAAATCTGGCTAGGCCTGCTTGCTACGCGCGTCTGGATCCAAGACAAAGACACCAAGTCGTACCTGCAATATTCGGGCGCGGGCTGGAATGGCAAGCCCTTCTTTATGGAAAACATACATGAACTAAACCGTCTTAAGTCATCCAGAACAAATTGACGAACTTATTGCTCTGCGGCTAGACGTGATAGCGCTCACTGCTTCACTCAGACAGGATCCCTGTTTTGAAGCTCCTCCTGTAGTAGTCTTATGTGTAAAAGATCACCTGAAGGGTCATGCGCAATTCCACTGACCAGCTTAAAACTCGAAAGCCACCTACCATACATGGAACAGTCACTCGTCGTCATCTGACAACATCTCTTCTTCCATACCAGTACCAGAGTCATATTGGTGGATGCAGAGCTTTGCGTTTGCAGGGCCTTCACCGTGATGCTCCCACCATTGATAAGTTCCAAACCGTGTGTTTTTAAAAAATCGCGTACACACAATAATGGGGTTGTCTTTTGGTTGTCTTTCATGTTGTATATGTTGTGCACTGTGACTGATCATTTTTGAATGGACGCATTAAATTCTGGTGTTATGTTAATTCAAGGTTTCATTTAATTTTCACAGGAAGGGGGAAAAACGTTTGCTTTGGAAAATAAACATTGCACGGGTTGCGATTCGAGCGGACAAGGGGTTTGGTACACTCTCCCCACAACACCCATCCCCACAAACATTAAGAGCCTTAACCTTTTTAAAATTCTCCTGGCGTAAGTAGCCCCATCTTTTTCTAGACAAATGGAAGTTCCAGTCTTGTGAACCGCGAGTCGTTGGTTTGCTCGTACCACAAGTCAATGGTAATGGCTTGTGGTGGTGTCAGGATTTGGCAATAGGATGCGAGCCGGGGCCGCCGTGTATCCATGAACGGACGTCTCACATGGTCCCGCTATTTGAGGGCTGGGGGGGGAGTGGAGCAGTCCAGGGGTTTTCACCTACTCTTATTGCCCACTGATGCGAGTACTGTACAGTGGTGATAGCTGTACACGGGACCGACGGCTTACGTCCCCTCCGAAGGCCGGGGGATGCTTCATTGATCCATTTGCTCATTCCAAGGAACCATGGAGGAGAGTGGTAGCGGTATTCTGTATTTATAATCAATAGCTCGTATAAAGATTAAATCCAGAATTATAGTACCCGAATAAATACCAGCAAGGCACCCCCCCCACGGAACCACGGGATTTCGAACCCGGGAAGTTTGATGGTAAATTGCTTTAGGCCACGCTAGCCACCGCTTTCCTCACGATGCTCTCCACTCTGATTGTAAAAATGTTCAAAATTGTCCCCAAAATGGGCTTAACGATTTGACCTAAATAATTAATAAGAATGTTCGCCCCGGAAGGGAAATAAGGAGCGGCCCCACCCCCCACCACATCGGCGTCGCCAAGTAAAAATCCATTCCGCCGCCGAGCCAATGAGTGAGAATATATATGCTTTAAAAATGCAAAAATGGTGGACCCCAATCCAGTTTGCAAGTTTTTTTGACCACCTTGTGGTTAGTGAAGGCTGTGCCTAGTTCTAGGTTGACACAAGTTAGATTATTAGGCTAGGATAATGATAATCAATTGTTGGCGGTTAACATCAAAGACAAGAAATGCCTAAAACAGGCAATGCATCGCAATCTTAAGACAGCTTTGGTCAAGTAAGTTTAAGAGAAGAGGTACCAAGTAAATGTGCAGGCGAAAACACAGCTTCTTTAAAGGGGGGTTTATGACAGCGGCATCAATTGTAAATGTCACTGTGACATGATTATGGGTAAGTAATGCGAGATTACAATCACTAAAGAACTAGGTTATTGAGGATGGTACCTCCATTTCCAAAGATTGATGGAGTGGGCCAAGAGATATCGTGCGTAATAGATGCTGTCCATTAGGACATGCATATATGTACAGTCTGGTGTTTATATGGATTATGTGGTTATTCGAGGGGGTGTCGGAGTATAGTTTAGGAGAAGACACTATAGGTAGTAGTGATAATTAAACAATGATCGCAGGCAGCTGGATTTGCTTTAGAGAGACTTCGATGATTAAAATTTGAGGGTTTACCTCTTTGCGGGGACAAATGAAAGGGGCTTAATTACACACATGGATTACACACTATCCATCAACAAATAGTACACGAAGATAAAAATCAAATGCTTTGAGCACAACAGTAATAAAGCTTGTCACCAAGGGTTTTTAGAGTGGCCCGTCTTGTTTTGTTTCAACAAATGTTAGTAAGCCAAATAGTTCAATTTCGACTATGTTTTTTATCATGTCATTTCATAAAAAAGTTTGGTCTGAGCTTGGGCTTGTGGTGTGTCTCCTTCCCTGAGAGACGACTAATATTCCAATCGAACTGGTTATGGAACCATTTGTTGTTTATTAAAGTCATATGTTTGTGACCATCCATAACAAATCTGCCGAACTTAATTTTTTCTGTTGCTAGACGTGATAGCCCCGCTCCACGCTTACTCACTACATTGGCGTCCCTGTTTGTGAACGCATCCTCTTTAAGCTATTCTTATGTTATAAATCACTGAGGGTCATGCTCCACAATATCTCACTGGACAGCTTAAAACCGAAAGCCAACCCTTTACAGGTACCAGTCACCTCGCCGTCATTCTGACCATCCTTCTCTCCATACCACGTCACCAGGATCCATATTGGTGATGACAAGCTTTATTTGCTGCTGCAGGGCCTTCACCGTGATGCTCCCACCATTGATAGTCCAACCGTTTTTTTTTTTTAAAAACATATCTCTTTCCAACACAATACTTGTTGGTTGTCTATTTGTTGTTTTCATGTTTGTCTTATTTGTTGCACTGTGATCATAATTTTGGAATTGGCGCATTATAAATTCTGGTTGTTATGTTAATTTCAAATGTGTTTCATTAATTTTTCACGAGAAACGTGCTTTGGAGAAATACATTGCAGGTTTTCGCGTTGCGCGCTGAGGGTTACACTCTCCCCCACAACACCCCACCCCACAACTTAAGATCCTTAACATGTGTTTAAAATCTCCTGGCCTTAAGTAGCCCGCATCTTTTTTCTAGACAAATGGAAGTTCCAGTCCTGTGAACCGCGATGTCTTTTTTTTGCTCGTATCCACAAGTCATTGTAATGGCTTGTGGTGGGGTCATGATTTTTCAACTAGGTGCTGCTCCTGGGCCGCGTGTATCATTATACGGACGCTCCTAACTTGGCCCGCTATTTGAGGCTGGGGCGGATTGGGAGTCATCCAGGGGTTGTCACCCTACTCTTATTCGACACTGACTGCGATGTACAGTACAGTTGTGACTATCTGTACACGGGACGACGCTTAACGTCCCCTCCGAGGACGGATGCTTTCATGATCCATTTGCTCATTTCCAGTAACATGGAGGAGAGCGGTATTCTGTAATTTAATCACTAGCTGGTATACAGATCAAATCCAGATGTTATAGTCACCCCCGAAATAAATCCCAGCAGTGCCCCGACCCCACCGGATCAATCCCAAGGAATTGTTATGGTAAATTTGCTAGGCACGCTAGGCCACGCTTTCCCACGATGCCTCCACGCGATTTCTAAAAACCTGTTCAAAAGTGTCATAATGGCTTACGTATTTGACCTAAATAATTAATAAGATGTGTCGCCCCCGTAAGGAAAAATAGGTAGTCGCCCCACCACATCGGTACGTCCCAAAGTAAAAATCCTTCCGACGCCGATGACCACTTTTTAGCTTATATATTATTTAAAAATTCAATGTGTGGACCCCATCAGTGTCAATTTTTTTTTTGACTCCACCTGAATAGATTAGTGATCCTGTTTCCCTATGTTATAGTTGCACACAAGTTAGATATTAGACTAGGATAATGATAATCAATTTTGGCGTGTTTAACAGCAAAGAACAAGAAAGCTAAACGCCTGCTATCATTCTCATACAGCTTGTTCAATTTAAAGTTTAAGAAAAGGTACAATAAATGTTGAAGGCGAAAACATGCTTTAAATGGGATTTTATGACAGCCTCATCAATGTATACATGTCACTTGAACATGATTAATGGTAGTTTAATGATAGAATTACAATCACTACATAACATGTTATTGAGGAGACCTCCCATTTCCAAAAGAGGATTGGAGTGTTGGCATAGAGATTATCGTGCTGTAATGAGATGCTTTCATCTTAGGCACATGTCATTACTTGTTTATTCTGTGTTTATATGTATTATGTGGCTTTATTCTCTTGGTTTTTGTCGAGTCATTAGAAGAAGACACTATAGGTAAGTGATAAAATGATAGCAGCGCAGCTGGCATTTTTTAGAGATACTTCTGATGATAAAATTTGAGGCTTTACTCTCTTTTGCGGGGGGACACAAACTGAAAGGGCTAAAACACATTGGATTACACACTTTATTCCATCATTCAAATGCTTTGATGACGCAAAAGAATAAGCTTGTCACCAATTGGGTAGAGTTGGCCTGTCTGGTTTTGTTCACAAAAAGTAGTATAAGCCAAATTAGCTCAATTTTTGTAGGACTATGTTTTTTTATAATGTCATTTCATTAAAAACAAGTTTGTATGAGCTTTTGGATTGTGGTTGTTGTCTCCTTCCCTTGAGAGAGACTACTAATATTCCAATCTAACTTGTTATGAATACCATTTTTTTTTTTCATTAAAGTTCATATGTTGGTGACCTTCACATAGGTTTGGTATGAAGGTTTAATTGTGGATCTGTTGTTGGATTTTGGGTGATATTAAAGGTGCTCTACCCAACATGCACCATTCATGCTTAATTACAAAATTTATTTAAATTAGAAATTGCCATGTAACATTTGCAAGTAAAGTAATTGTTGGTATTAAGGGGTGTAATTCGTCAGGAATTTTTTTCCTGATTTGGGTTTTTTATTTTCAAAATTTCCGCAATTTATTTAAGTTTTTTTTCAGCCCGATTCCAGGTTGGTAGTAGCTTGAGAGAGAAGATACCAGTTTCTAAAGATACAAAATGTCGCTTGATGGGTCAAGTCAGGATTGGCTTGGGGAGGTACTCTTAAAGCAAATTAAGAATGATAGACAATGACAGTAAAATGAAGTCTCCCCACACACAAACATTGTGCTGTACACTTACAAACACCATGTACCACATAACCACATGCACACAGACCACTCTCCAAGGGTGAGAGAGGCCAGGACAAAAAAAAGAGGAGGAAACAGAAAAAAAGATGAAAATGGAGTAACATGCTTCTTATAAACTAAGAAAAAAGTTAAAAATTTGCACTAACAAAATTTTCAAAATAGAGGAAATCATCTTAAAAGAGGAAATTCACCACCCAGACTCTCTCAACCATTTGTTTTGTGCCTAAGGTGACAGATAATAGTGTTATGACTTTTGGTAGTGTCAAATTCTGCCTGAACTCAATTGGTGTCATCACTACCAAAATGTCAATCTATTATCAATCTATTAATTGATAAACAAATATTGCCATGTGATGATGCTTGTTTGTTTTCTATTCTGTCTGTTAAATGCAGCTAAGTTTGCAATATCTGTTATATTTTAAATTGAAGCGTGTGTGGTTTAACTGTACTTTCAGAGCTATTGGTATTGTGCATTGTAAATTCAGTTATGTATATGGAAGTCATTGATGAAACCATATGGAAATGGACGCCAATCATTAATAATTGTACTTTCTGTTATTTATTTTCAAAATTCTGTGATTGAGCTATGATTTATGTAATACAAGCAAGCTCTTTATTTATTATATCCTGGATTCATTTATGTTGTATTTTTTCATTTTTTTGTATTAAGTAACCAAGAGACACACCAAGTTGAAAAACCAGCAGTAACATTTGCATTTATTTTATGGTCGCTTTCCCTTCTCCACATGGTCATGTGACTCATTTAGTAACCCCGCAGCATGTCCAATGGGATGCGGAGGGACGTTACCACCATCGTAAGTGACAATAATTGGCATTGCACCTCTTAGAGCACTCTAAACTTACAACTAGACCACAATCTGCACTAGCACTCTACATGGGGCATAATTATGCGTACATAAAACACACCGCGCACGTCTCTCACTGCGTGCACCGATTCTTAATGCAATAAGATTGGTGCGCTATTTTGGCAGTCATGCGAGCTATTGAAACATGTAGCAGAAAATTAGGCTTCGTGACTGTGGGTATAGTTTCCAAGCTTTCCATGCCAAGGATTCTTCCTAGTAGAGTGATGTTTCATATGCTATCTCTTTTCCTAGCATTCTGGATCATTTTCTGTGACAATCCTCACTTTTGTTTCACTGCATTCATCCATTGATAAGAGCTTAATGTCTGGATTTTTTAGTGTGGTGCATTGAAAAAACTCAAAGCATGGATGCTCAGTTTGACTACGAATAATGGCACAAGCTCCACAGGGGCGCGTGCATTTTTGAGTCGGTCAAAATGACGCACATGCATTGAGTTTTGTCAATGCACAAGGAACTGGAAATATCTAGACATTAACCTCATTCATAAAGATTAAAATGAGGTATTTTTAAATATTTTCACATAGAAGTATGCCATTCATTGCATTAATATCTCAAGTGAAAGACATAGACACCTGCCCGTAAAAACGAAACAATCCATTGTCATGCATACTCTTTCTAAACACACCACGTACGCTCATTAACATTCCGCACATGCTTTGACTGAATCGTTGCACACATTATCTTACTATACATGCCTCATACTCCCTGTTTAGTGTTAACGGAATTCTGTCATTTAAAATATTGATTAATACTTTGTCCAGCCAAATGTATTGAATGATGGCATTAATTTTGCACAGCTATTTTGCACACGTTTCACGTGTATCAACTTTGTGCGCTTAGGATTACAACTGTGACTTGCTGCAGTGCATATTTATTACTGCATAAAAACTATGATGGCACTCCATACTTTGACTGGACAGATAGTGGAGCGGTTTGGACTGCAAAATTGTCGACAACCCCTCCCCTCGGCACAACAAAACGCAACCACTTCTATTCGAAAGATAGTAATAAATAATTAAAAAAAATGATGGTTGTGGTCAAAAACTTTGGTGGCAGGGGTGTTTTTTTGGGTCAAAAAATCACGTTTTTGAGCTAAAAACTTAAGAATTAATTTTTTAGCAAAACAAATTTTAATCATCATGCAATACTATCAATCTCTGACATTTATATTATAGATTTCTGTTTTATACAATATATAAAGGGTCTAGAATTTTAGCCCCAAAATCACCTTTTTTCCCTAAAAAAGCACCCTTTTTATCACATGTCACCACAACGAGTATTACCTGAACCCTTTATGCAATGTATAAAACCTATATCAATCACAAAAAAAAAAAAAAAAAAAAAAAAATTATCTTACTATACGTGCCTCATACTAAATGCTTTAATTAATGTTATACAACCGTTCCTCCCTGTTTAGTGTTAACGGAATTCTGTCATTTAAAATATTGATACTTTGTTCCAGCCAGAGTATTGAATGATGGCATTAATTGTGCACAGTATTTTGCACACTATTCACTAGTGTATCATTACTTTGTGCGCTAGGGATTACAACGGTGACTTGCTTGCAGGCATATTTATTACTGCAATAAACCTATGATGGCCACTCCATTACTTTGGATGGACAGAGTAAGACGAGACCAATAGAATGCCAGTAGACGGCACCAGACTTCTTTTTCTGGGGGACAAAGAGGGCAGTGAAATTTTGAGGAGGGCAAAATTGAAATTTGGGGGTAAAACATCCAAAATTTAGAGATTTTTAACCAATTTTTTTTTTAAATGGTGCCTTTCTATACTGGACACTCATTGAGAAAGTGCTAGGTCACAAACAATCGTAACATAATTTTGTGCAGAACGACTTCCATTCATAATGAAATGATTACAATTCACTGATCCAAAGTATATTTTTTCACCAACTTCCGTTGGAAAGTGCATGTTATGGAAGAAATCTACATAACATTGCTCTAACTCAGCATGTGCCTTGTAATTTGAGAAGTAATCTATTCAAATTCAAGGCCTTGCTTGGGGACATTGTCATAACACAATTGTATAGCCAATGTCAGACATATTTCCTTCTGTTCCCGTCACATTTTTTTTATTATTATATTTGGTGAATAATACCACTCTGTTATGATGATCTGACTGTTGCTATGAATGCGGGCTATGAACTCTGTTACCTATTTAAATGTGACATATTTAAAAACATTGATTGCACTCATATCACCTGTCCATTTCCTCCATTCGTTCTCAGGTATTTCTTTCCATCCTTGTATGTTTCTCTCTCCCTATTTCTATCTTCACAGGCATGCTTAATGGGCGAATATTAGAGGCTATTCTTGACTAATCATAACAAATACATACAACTGCCTTACTACTACTGAACTGACTCTTGCTACTCACTTATCATTTGTAGCTTGTGTTCATCAGTCTGAATACTGTAAAGTGGAAATTTTCGCGCATGTTTTTATTTTCGCGAACTTTCGCGAGTGAACATAAAAATGCGAAAATAAAAGTTCACGAAAATAACCTTTTCTAATAGATTTGTATTGCACTTTGTCAATACCGTGAAAGTAAATTCTCGCGTAATATCTGTACTCGGAAATTCCACTTCTACAGTAAATTGAATGCTGGCCTTGTCCAAATGGTCATTTTGTGTGACCACATTTGACAATGGTCCCTTTTGTGTGACAATTTGACAATGAGTCATTTTGTGTGTGACAAATTTAACAAAGGACCAGTCCATTTTGTGTGTGACATTAACAAGCTATTTTTGTTGTGACACAATTAACACTGGTCCATTTTTGTGAGGACACATTTGACAATGGTCCTTTGGTGAAATTTAACACGGTCCATTTTTTTGTGAGGATTTAACCAATGGTCCATGTTGTGTGACACCATTTAACAATGTCCATTTTGTGTAGGGATGCATAACATGGTCCCATTTTTGGGTGACACATTTAACCAATGTGTCAATTTTTTGTTTGTGATGACACATGACAATGGTCCATTTTTGTGTGACACATTTGACAATGGGTATTTTTGTGGAGCATTTAACAATGGTCCCTTTGTGTGACAAATTTAACAATGGTCCATTTTTGTGCGACACATTTAACAATGGTCCATTTTTGTGCGACACCATTTGACAATGGTCCTTTTTTGTGTGACACATTTGACAATGGTCCATTTTTTGGTGTGACACATTTAAAACAAGTTCTGATGCATTTGACAATGGTCCATTTTTGTGACACATTTAACAAGGGTCCATTTTTGGTGTGAGGCATTTAAAACAATGTCCATTTTTGATGTGACACAGTAACATGGCCATTTTGGTGATCAGTTACATGGTCCTTTTTGTGTGTGCCACATTTAAACAATGGTGCCTTTTGTGTGACACATTTAACAATGGTCCATTTGTGTGACATAGTTAACAATGGTCCATTTTTTGTGTGACAATTGGACAATGGTCCTTTTTGTGTGACACATTTGACAATTGGCTCATTTTTGTGTGACACATTTGACATTTATTAAACAAGTCAAAAACATTAAAAAATGGTCCATTTTGTTGTGATGATGCATTTGACAATGGTCCATTTCTGTGAACCCATTTTTAACAATGAGTCCATTTTTTTGAGTGCATTAAAAAAGGGTCCATTTTGTGGGACACATTTAACAATTGGTTGGCTTTTACTGGATGCATGAACAAGGTCCATTTTTGTGTGACACATTTACAATGGTCCATTTTTGATGGAACATGACCAATGGTCCATTTTTGTCTGTGACACATTGACAATGGTCTATTTTGTGTGATGCATTTGACAAGGGTCCATTTTTGTCTCACAATTTCACATGGTTCCCTTTTTGTTGTGTGACAATTTGACACCGAGTCCCTTTTGGTGTTGATGCATTTGACACGTCCCTTTCTGTGTGAGGCCTTTGCAATGGGTCAATTTTGTGACACATTTCACAATGGTCCCTTTTTGTGTGATGCATTACAATGGTCCCTTTTTGACAAACTTTGACAAGGTCCATTTTTTTGTGTGACAGATTGACATGGTCCATTTGTGTGACCACATTGACAATGGTCCATTTTTGTGTGGACCACATTTGACAAATGGTCCAATTTTTGCTGCCACATTTGGACAATGGTCTAGTTTTGGGTTGGACACATTGACAATGGTCCATTTTTTGTGCCAATGCATTTGGGACAATGGTCCATTTTGTGTGACACATTTAAACAATGGTCTATTTTTTATGTGAACATTTGGACAATGGTCCATTTTGTGGACACATTGGACAATTGGTCCATTTTTGTGTGATGCATTTAACAATGGTCCATTTTGTGATGCATTTGACAATGGTCCAGGTTTGTGGTGACACATTTGACAATGGTCCATTTTTGTGTTGTTGACACATTTAACATGGTCCATTTTTGTGTGACACATTTGACAATGTCCATTTTTGGGTGGACATTTAACCATGGTCCATTTTTGTGGACACATTTGACAATGGTCCATTTTGCATTTGACAATGGTCCATTTTGTGTGAACATTGACATGGTCTATTTTGTGCGACACATTGGACAATGTCCATTTGGCATTTGAAATGGTCCCGTTTGTGTGATGCATTTGACAATGGTCCATTTTGTTGTGACACATTGACAATGGTCTATTTGTGTGCGATCCATTGACAATGGTCCATTTTTGTGCCGGGCATTGACCAAATGGTCCATTTTGTGTATGCATTTGACAAGGTCCAATTTTTGTGACACACATTTAACAATGGTCTATTTTTGTGCCGGGGACCCATTGACACATGGTCCAGTTTTGGTGATGCATTTTGACAATGCGTCCATTTTTGTGTGATGCATTTGACAATGGTCCATTTTTGTGTGATGCATTGGACACTGGTTCCATTTTGGTGTGATGCATTTGAACAATGGTCTATTTTTTATGTGACAAGTTTGACCGTGTTTTATATAGATTGTAGTGAATTGAGGCATGTGATAGTTTTATAACCATGACTTGAAAATAAAACTGGTGATGGGGACATAAAACAAATATGGACTGTAAATTCATGCAATGAGTAAAAATATATCATTCCGGTATAATTTTGACTGTTCCATTTCACTCGCGCTTTGCCTGGTGTCAAAGTCAACGAAAAGTCCAAACTTTGCACCTCAGATAATTTTTTACTCGCCAACACTCTTCGGCAGTCAATATTTGTATGTGTCATTGGTGTCACAAACTAGGTGGTGGGGTACTAATCCAAACTGCAAGTGATATTCCAAAAAATATAATTGATGATGTACCCTTGAAATGGCTGAAATGGCAGGATCTGGACTGACGGTTTTACGTCTGTTCATTGATAAACATTGCCGTGCTATAATCTTTGTTAGGTTACTATCATGACCTGACCCAAATCAAAGAGAGTCCCCTTGGGGCATATTGGAACTGATGTCTTCAAAAGTATGGTTTTAATCATAGATAGAAAATAGAAAAGTGCTTGCTTAAAATAACCAAGGGCAATGTGATAAATAACAGTATAGTATAAATAATAGTTTTGCCTCCTATTTTCAAGCGACTTGAAAAGGTATGGTCACCAATTTTGCATAATAGATTTGCTATAGTGACAAGATTTTATAGTCAGTTTGCAGACTTCAATATGAGATTACAATGCATTGCACTTCTTGGCAATAAGTTTGTAGGTCAGGTAGGTAGCTAGGTAGCTAGGTTAGTAGGTAGGTTTCCAGTAAGTATATATTTGAGGGTTACAAAACAACTTTTTAATGCTGTTTGGGGTTTTTATCAGTGTAGCAGTTTCAGGAAAACAAATTTTTGAACAATTTCAATTTCTGAATTTAAGTTCATACAAAACTATGGATTTCCCCAAAATCGAAGATATAGAGGGAAATGTGTCAAAAAACAGCATAGTACAGATCAGGGCACCGTTAATAGCAATGATTTCTTATGTTTGTATTAACTTGGCTTACCTTTTCAACAACTTCATTGGTCCTTCTGGTATTGCTTTAATACAATTTTGTTACAATTTCAGGCAGAATTATTAAACAATTTTTATTGTTGCAAAAGTTATGCCCAATTTTAAATGATTCAAATTGCTCACCCAATCCAACAATTTCAACACAAACCCAAACAACCCTGCCAAATCTTTCTAGGAAGCTACACACATTGGTGCTCTTGTGCTGAACCTGCAGAGCCCACCATTAACTAGGAGTCATATCACTCACATTTTGGTCTTGGTACTTGTCCCTTATTAATAAAACATTCTAAAAATTCTTCACCTTCTCCATTCAATAATCAAAATAGCAACTTTTGTCCATCTCACTTTATTTCTTACATTGTCACAAGCTCGAGACGTGGGAAAAAAAGAGATACTTTGAAGAAAAGAAAGAAGACCCCCAACCCATTGGAAAGAGCAGGTGATGAAATGCAATCTCAAGTAGTCACCAGCACGAAGATGTTGATCATTAGAAGGAAGGAGCAAGAAAGGACCACGGGCCCACAAATTAAGAAGGGTAAAGCTACGATTGAGTATATTATCTGCTTAGTTTAGGTAGTAAAACTAAGTTAAGTGTTGGTTTGGTCCCCAATAACGGGGGTGGCCGGCTTACTCAAATTCACAGCAATATTGCTGTGATGTTGTGAGATTTGTTGGAGCAAAAGGTATGCCTCCTGACGTCAATGTGCTCGATGGCCGCCATCTCCTTAGCCTCTGGAGCTGATGCCCGTGTAGGTAAATCTTCTTTTAGTTTACCAGGGTGCGGGTAACCAGCCACCTCCTCATCGGAATTTCCTTAGAAACCCGAGGGGGTGACGGTTTAGTCGACGACAACCCGGCCCTGGACAGTAGTGCGGGTTACCCAGGATACCTGACCTGAATTTAGGAAACACTTAAGCACTTATTCTTATATGCTTTTCGTATAGTACCCATTAGCTGCGAAAGTTCTTGGTCGACATATGATTTTCCCATTCCTTTGGATCTCAATAAAACAGGCCCAGGATAAGTGAGTTAGAATAAGGTTGAAAAAAAAACACCACGTTTGTTTCCAGTAGGGCGGGTGCACATTTTGATTTGGAGCCATTTAACTGCAGTTCTCATTTTTACTTTTGAGGAATTTTTGTAATCATTTTAGACGACCTGCCACGAGCGGGAAAATGGCATTTTTTTTTAAATTGAATGTTTTTTGAAATTATTTATTAAGACAAAAATGCGTCAGATAGATTTTATAATACAATTCATTAAAGAGTATACTATATGGGAATATCCTTTTCAAAACAGGATAAATTTTGCATTTTGGTTTGGGGTACCGATTGGAAACAAACTGATTGTTAGCGTATATGATTGATCCCAATTTCTTTTAAGACTATTTCACTGATGAAAAAAAATAAAAAAGAACCACTTGTCAATCTAATTTGATTTATAACATGGTACAGCTGGTAGAAGTTGATTGGTTAAAAAATTGTAAAGGTCGTTTTGGTTAAAATGGATGACATGACATTTTATGTTATTACCATTTATGTATAAATCCATTAAAGTACTATTGAAGGGTGAACAGTTTGATTAGTTACTCATGGCCAGAGATGCTAAAACGGCATTCATTCATTGCTCCAATACTAAAGAGATTCTCTTGCAGAGCAATTTTAAGCAGTTGGCACAAAAATTTAGAAAAATGCATGTTGAGGAATGTTGCCATATGGCCTACAAAGGTTGTGTGTGATTGGCATGTCATGTGCCTTTTCAAACTGTATTGTCCAATCGTCATAGAGATCTGCCTAAACTTACACTTTTAACAAAAGAGCCATTGTGGCAATGAAATCTCATCTTAGAGTGTCTACAGTCATGTTAAGCTTGTGTTGGTGTTCGGATTTATTCAACTGATTAAGCTGGTCCGGGGCCGCATGTATCAATGATACGGACGGTCCTATCATGGCCCGCTATTTTTGAGGGACTGGGGGCGGATTGGGGAAAAGTCAGGCAGTTTACACATACTTATTCGACATGCGGCAATGACATGTACAGTTGGTGACTATCTGTACACCGGGACCGACGGCTTCTTAACATCCCTCTGAAGGACGGGATGTTTTCATGATCTAATTTGCCCAATTTCCAAGTGAACCAGGGAGAAGAGCGGTATTCTGTATTAATCAATAGATCATAACAGATTAAATCCGAATGAAGCACCGAAATAAATCCAGGCAGTGACCCCATCGGGATAGAACCCGGGGTTTGTTGTCGCTGCCTAGAAGGAAGACAATAGGATCACTTTGTTCCACTGTAGTTGTGAGTGTCTGTGATGTCGTGTTGATGTTTGTTGTTGTGAAAAAAGGGTAGCATTTGCCTGTAATCTCCACATATTGATGGATTTAAACCAAACTTGGGCACGGTGCAAACATGGCATCCCCCACTTGTTGATGATGAGGTCAAAGGTCACATTTACTGAGGTCAAAGGTCGTGAGGTCAAGTTGTAAAAATAGGCTGAAAATGTTAAAATTGACCCCTCATTTGAAAAGTTGAAGTTCAATTGGACCCAAACTTTGAGTCATAGGTGCAACAGGTGATCCTTCATTGTTGCTGAGGTCAACGGTCACATTACCAAGGTCAAAGGTCATCATTTTTTGTGAGTTATTGTGTAAAATAGGCTGAAAATGTAAAATTGACCTCATTTGAAAAAGTTGAAGTTCAATTGGACCAAACTTGGTTTATGGAGTTTACATGCAAGCCCTCATTTGTTTTATGAGGTCAAAGGTCACATATCAAGAACAAAGGTGATGTTTAGGCTATCATTCAAAAACCGCGACGGCAGGCGACACACAGCGGTCCGAGGACCGATGTATATGTTTTGGTAAATTTAGCCACAGGCCAGGCCAGCTCTCCCACACTGAAATCTTATTATAAAACAGGTGCTGAATGTAACAGTTGGTAACAAAATTCCAATAATTACGGTATCAAGCTATTGTATTCTATTGATATGTTTTATGCGTAGTTGTCATAAAGAATGAGGACTTTCAAACAGTTGAGGAGAGCCTGTAAACAGCATATCACGTGCGGCGTTACCCTCAGAAGAACCATTTTCAATATGGTGATGGCAAAATAAGTGAAAGACCATCCCAAATTTGGTAAGTCGTTCTTGACATGCGTACATGCTGATGAATGTTTATTAGGATATTTAATTCATATGTAAAGTTATAGTTACAAATGTTGAATGGTTTTTAGTACAATAGTGAGAATATTTTAATTCATCAATGAGGC
Source organism: Ophioderma brevispina (assembly GCA_023653785.1). Lineage (NCBI taxonomy): Eukaryota > Metazoa > Echinodermata > Ophiuroidea > Amphilepidida > Ophiodermatidae > Ophioderma > Ophioderma brevispina. The sequence continues at coordinate 74,047 of JAMKCH010060368.1, forward strand.
AATCCAACCCAAGTTTTGAAGGGCGCATTTAATCATTCAATGAATGACAGTATTGTTCCATAGCATGAATGGGAAACAAATTAAGAGGATTGGTAGCCTTGAGTTTCACTTGAGTTTGGTTTAGGCTAACCTAGTGGACTAGAGCCTGAATAATGATTACATCTGGATGAAGTGCCTATATCATGACATAAAAATTGGTCCAAACAAAACTCTGTGGAAAACTCCAATAGATCTGTGCAAATATCTTGTAAGGCAGAACGGAAGAAAGGGCCAAAATATTGTGCAAAAACGAAAGCTGAGGAACGGGGTTAGAAAAAATTGTGGTAAATAATAAAATAATCTAGGGGAGACGAAAAAAAATGGGCAATTAACATGTATGTTATTTCGTTTTGGTTGTGGTATGACGGAGGAAACTAAGGATACGACACGGGAGTGTTTGAGAAGACAAAAAAGATGCTCTGTTCAATGTGCCTCGGGGACCCCCTGATTTACCAGGATGTGTTCATATTTGATATCAGATGATCTGGTCATATTTTCTCATGTATCGTCCTGAAATTTCGGCTTTCAAATCTCTCTTTGCAAGATATAAACAAAAAACTACCGTTTTAATGGTTAACCATCAATATTAACACAGTAGTGAATTAGAGGGCCTTGCAATGTGCATTATCGCTTCTATTATCAAACCGCAAGTTCATTTCCAACGATACTTGATGGTAAGTGTATGCAGGTGCCAGGCTTTCATATCAAGTAGAGAACAAGATACACATAAATCAGAACACCCACCTTTAACTATATGGAAAGTTATACAGGATGAAATATTTACATTTTATTATTGTATGTATTATTGGGTATATTACTTTATAAGGGTAATGGGGTGTGTATTTCTTGCACTGGTGTGGTTGCGGTGGTGTCGCTATAGTGTGTCGCCTCTTTAGTGATCGCTTCTGTTTCAGTGATCGCTTCTGTTTACTCATCTAATGGGAGCCAGCGTTAACTGTGGACCTCCTACTAGTTATGTAATAAAGATTTTTTGAATGGAAAGAAATATGAAAGTTGGAATTTGATATGTTCCATTCAACCTAACACCTCATTGGACGGAATATTCCGTATTTCACCTTTGATGAAAATATTCTTATCATTGCACTCAGATACATATAATATTTGTATATTCTTTTGGTTTTTATTTTCTAGAATGACCACAAAATTGCAATCTTCAAGACCAACCATGAAATTGATGAATTACAGAGGAATGTTGAGAATGCACAGATGAGACTGGCCAGTGAGATTAAGGTAAATTGATAACTATACTCTGTTCGATCTCAAGTTTGGGGGGTGACATCACTGCGCGTGTTAGGTTTTGCACTGGAAACGCACGCGTCGACCTTGGGATTGCAGTCATTTCGCACGGCGCACAAAGCGACGCAATCCAAACGCTAGTAGCGGATGCAAAGCCGTCAATGACGTCACCCCCAACTAGAGCCCGAACACCGTGAATGGGGACAGGTTCACTAGATCAGTCTACAACTGAAGGGGTATTTTGTGATCCACAACCTCCTCCCCCCCACTTACTTACCCATCTTAGAACCATTAGCCTTGTGAAGCCATGTATAACTCATCTTTTTGTGCGATTCTGTTGTAGTAGTATAGTAAACCAAAGTTTAATTCCGGTTTTGTCCCCCCCGCAACCGGGGTTGCCGGATTCAACCTCACACTCGTAGCATCCAGCCCTTACTTCCTCCTCCACTTCAACCCCGCTTCAATCATCCGCCCATCCTCAACCCACCCTCCTACTCTCATCCTCCACTTGTGCTTCCTCCATGTCCCCTCTTTGCGTTGGCCACTCTTCCTCAAACCACCCACCTCTAACCAAAGCCCTTTTTAAAACATGCTCCTCATTCCTCCTCCTTCCCTCACACTTGCGCATACCATCTTACACCATTCGCCTTCGCCAGTCCGGGTCCAGGCCGCCTCTTCCAAACCCAACATCTGCATCAAATCCTCAGTCTTCCTCCTATCCATCAAGTTTCACCACCACACATTGCTCTCAACCATTGCGCTCGCTCTGCCCTTCTCCAAAATCCCCATTTCATTTTCACTCAGGCACCATGTCCCACCTCCCGTACAGCATCACTGCTCTCACACACCTCGTGCACACCATCCCTTTCATCTTCAAAGTAAAATCTCCCAATACACTCTCCACATTCTCTAAACTTCACCCCCCCATACCTTACTCTGGCTGTCACAGCCGCCTCACATCCCCCACCCTCACTAACCTTGTCCCCTAGGTATGTGGACTCCTTCACTGTTTCCACCTCCTCACACAACCTTTTCCTCCTGTTCCACATCCCTCAACTCCCCTTCTTGCATCTTCCGCACACAAAATCCCTTGCCAACTTGGGGTCACTCTCTTCACTTTGTGCAATCTCCCATGAATCCATTTCCCACATTTCTCACCCCACCCTGACTTTGCCCTCACCCTCTTTTCCACATAATTCCACAGGTCCACCTTACTCACTAACAAAACACTAACCATCCTCACCCTCCTCCCCACTCACCATCACTTTAGTCTTCCAAGGTTTCTTCATGCCCTTACTCTCAAATGCCCTCTTCAACTTCCAAAACTTCTCCTCAAACCTCCATTGGTCCTCCTCATTAAAACTAAATCATCAGCATACGGCAGCAAACCCTTCGTTTGCACTCTCCGTACCACATAAACCACAATTGCAACACCAACGGCGACAGCCCAGAACCCTGATGCACACCCACCTCATTCACCTCAAACTCTCGACAAATCAGACCCTACTCTAACTCTTGTCTTGCTCCTTCTACAGACCTCATTCACCCCGCTCTAACCTTCACTTCTGGTATACCCCTCTTCCGCATATCGCCCCCTCCATCACTTTCCTCGGTACTCTTTCAAATGCCTTCCTCCAGATCCACAAAGCACATATACGGCTTCTCCCTTTTTTGGCTTCGATATTTCCTCTTCTTGCAATCTCCTCAAAATGAACACTGCACTATCGATCCCGTTCCCTGGCATAAAACCAAATTGCATCTCATCCACTTTTCACTATCTTCCGAATTCTGTTCTCTAGTGCCCTCTCCACAATTTTCAACGCATGCTCCAACAACTTCACAACCCATACGGGTGTCCTCATCAAAGAACTTACCCTCCCAGACACAGTCCTTTAACTTTACTTAATTCAATTCTTATCCTTTGTTTTAGCTTTATTTATGAAAATATGTACTCCTTTTTAACTTGGTGAAAACAAGAAAAGAAAACGGTGAAAAAAAACCAAACAATGACTATTTCCCTAAAAATGTGCCAACCCTACTTTTTGTCCTGGCTAGCATTAGCAAAGGAAACCATGGATGCAAATATTCAACATACAAATGTTTAAGACCCTCCTGGCTAATAATACTCTCAAATTCCAAGGTTTATTGCTGGTTCTAGAGTTTATTGTCAGTTCTTCCGCACTGCAGCATTATTTATGGGTTGATTGTCCTGTTTTCTTGTGATGACCATATCTCTCTCCTTAGCACCTTTTTAGAGTCTTGTCTGTTCCAGAATTTTTATCTGTTCCCCTTGATTGCATTTGAGGGAAAACTTTACCCATTCACGCTGATCTATGGTCTTTTTAACCCAAGAGCAGTTCAGTGGAATATACCATTGTAGCGTCACGTCCAATGCCATTATTTTGAAAGTTGCGCTTTAAAACCAATTTCATATTTGTTTTATGATGGCGAAGGGTGAAGGGATTTGAGGTCACTTCATTCTGAAGAACAAATTAAGTGCATTGTTTCAAGTGCTTTTTAAGCATTACATGTGAACAAATTAAATTAAATCCATGAGTTACGTGTGCTCAAATTCCATAAGATTACAATTGTAACATGTTTCTTCTGCTATTTTTGCAAGCCGTGGACAAATTAGGTTTGCATCATTTTTAGGGAAATAGCATTTTTTGGGTTATTTTTCCACCGTTTTTCTTCTCTTGTTTTCACCATATGTTCAAAAAAGGTACATATTTTCATAATATAACGCTAAACCCCCGGAAAAGAATTAAGTAAGCAAAATGGTCGTTTCTGGAAGGTAACGTTATTTCTGAGACACCCGTACGCACCAACACAGCGCATGTTGCAATCCCCTTTTCCCTTAAAAATTGAAACTAACATAACAACGCATGCCCACTCCACTGCATTCCTCGCTCTCATCTAAACACACCCCTCTTCCACAACTCCCATCAACACACACTCCCTTCTCTCTCTCCATCGCAATAAATCATCTCAAACACTCCTTCCGAGGGTCCAGCAGCGCTTTCTGTTTTCAATTTCTCCATTGCTTTACCACTTCTTCCACAGACTGACTCTCTCAACGGCCCTTTCCACCACATCAGCCTCCACCCTCTGGTCCCATTCATTCTCCTCATTCATGATTCTCCCATATGCCTCTTTCCAGCCCTGCCTCTATCTTTCTCATGAAGTTCAACTTTCCATCACTTCCTCTCATACATCTTCCCCCCCCTTCAACATCTCTCCTTCCTTTTTCATTGCCTTCCCTAACTTATACACCTGTTTGGGTCTCCCTCATTCCTTCACCCCCCCCTTCTCAGCATCCTCCTTCATAGCCCTGCAACACTTTCTTGCATCGCTTCTTCTTCAAGTTCTTAACCTCACTTTATTCTCTTCCTTTGCCTTTTTCTCATTTCCTTACTCATCCTTCTTTCTCCCTATCGTCCTCTTCCCTCTCATTCCACCATCCACCACACCCCGGCTTTCCTGTCTCTCCTCCTTTCTTTTTCCCACACACTTCCATCACACACGCCTGTACCAGCCTTCCTTAAACACACCCCCAAAGATCGGGCACATAATCCCCCACAAGCTCACCCACTCTCAATCTCAAATTCTTTCTTGTCTTCTTCTCTTTCAGCTCCATACTGTCCTCCTCCTCACATGCACTACCTTTCCTTCCTCACACCACTTTTTTGAACTTCCACTTGTCCACATCGCACCTCAACCTGTGTGTTGTAATTCCCTTGGAATCACCTTAACATTAATCTTCAGAAACTTTCTCCTCTCCTTATCCACAAAGCACAAATCATCTCTGACTCGTTTCCCCCTGAACTACAAGTCCTTTCCTTTATCCTCTTTCTTAAACCACGTATTCCCTATCCCACCCTCCTTCTCATCACAAACCTCTAACAGCATCCTTCCTTCCAGGTCTCTCTCCTCTCCAAACCCTTCCCTCCGTGAACCCCCCCAACCATCGATCCCCTTTTCCCACATGCCCATTGAAATCACAACAAAGAGAACTAAATTTCACCCACAACTTTGCCTATCCCCATCCTCTGCCATCTCATCATAAAAATGTTCCGTCCTCTTCATGCTTTCTCTATTCTACTCTACCACCGCTCTGCGGAGCAATCCCATATGAACCTTGAACCGCACGAACCTCCCTGCTCAAAAGCCATTAACCATCTGTCATCACCCTATCCCGTCCTCCTTCTCACCCCCTCCCACTACCTTTCTCTCGCACAGTTCCTCCTTAACCACTACTCCCACTCTCTCCCATCCCCCAATCCATCCTTATTTCCCCTGCCCACCACACTTAGTACTTTCTTCCCTGTAAAATTCGTCAATTTTGTATTTCTTTCAGTAAACGGACAGAAATTACAGCACAGGTGGCGTGTGGGACCGTGGGAAACAAGTACTTGCTCATAATACAAAAACGCGCTCTTCGCACACACTACACTTTGGATACAGCTTTTTATTCTCAAGGATATTCTAGTGAAACTGAATAAAAAAGCTATTCGAATCACAATGACACCCTTAACAGGACAGGCACCAAGGCAGTGTCATTGGCACTCCAGTGGTTTTCCAACATATAGCACCATGTAACAGGTGTAGCTCTGTAATTGTCAGCAGCGAGGTCCGACTCTGGTGTGTCTCCTTGCATAACCTGTCAACCTTGGCCTCTTTCATAGGAATCATCCTATTTTTAACTCTTAAGGTGCAAATAAATTCAGAAATTTTTGATTTCTGAATTTTCAACATTTCCAGAAATATTTCTTGGGCTCCTGTGCAAAAAAAAAAACAAACATTGCTCTTTTGGGATTGGGGAACATCAGGGTTTACAACCATAACTCCATGTTATAATATTATTTATGCAATGTTTTTACTTTTTTAGTATTTTAAGATTTTTTTTAAACATTTGTTATTAAGTTGTTTAGGTTTGGATATAAAGCGCTTTGAGACCTTTGCATAATGCGCTATATAATGTTCTTTTTATTATTTTATTATTATTATTATAAGCCCTTCTTATTCGACACGACTGCGAATGTACATGTACGTTGTGACTCTTTGTACACAGACCGCCAGCTTACACGTCCCCTCCGAAGGACTAGAATACTGTCATATTCATTGGCCCCATTCAGTGAACCATGGAGGAGAGCAAGTATCCGTATTTAATCAATAAGCCTCGTACTCAATAGCTCGTATAAATCCAGAATTGAGCACCGAATAAATCCCAGCATGTGTTCCACCGGGATTCGAAACCCGGGATTTTTTTGTAAATTGCGCCACGGGCAGGCCACTCTCTCTTACCCAGGGCTGTGGATTGTATGGCTATTCCTCTTTATTTATCAAGTATTTCCTCGCATTAGACTCGAGCAGTACAATGCTTATGCAAAGTGAGAGTTTTGTTCTTTTCGTAGGTAACTTGTGACAATGAGCCGTTCAAGGGTTGTGTGGAAGCCCTTGTAAAAACAGATGTTACAAGATCACAGTTTTGCTTCCCATGTCCTCCTGCAGTATCAATACATAGAAGAAATTTTGGTCACATGTAATGGACCAAAATGCCAAAAATCGCTAAAAAGTTTAGTTTTCTAATACTGTGCATGATACCTCTTTTTCGTATGTGTTTCTGCTGTCCTATGCATGTTCATGGGGTCTAGGGTACCGAAGGAAAATTTTTAATTGCATTCACCATCTTAGGCCTGAAAAACCCCCAATTTGGTGGGGTTGTACAGCAGTTAGAGACATTTGTATTTTCCCTACAGTCAACACTTTCAGGCTTTGCAACAAAAAGCCATCTGACCCTTGAGTGTAAGGATGTGTTGTGATTATAAGTAGGTGAATGGAGAGTACAAATGTACCAAATCAGAATTGTTACCTGACATCTCCTGATTTTAAAGTTGCAAAAGATAATAGTACTTTTCATCTATTTAAGCCCAAAATCTATATATCCTAGGAGCTAATGACGTTTGGTTATCCCCCTGGCTTGAAAAGCAAGGGGAATGCGAGGGTGCGCATGTCCCGTGTAATGTGTGTCTGTGTATGTATGTGTGTGTTCCCAGTTTGGTTAGGTTTTCGTTTTTTGCGTCTCCTTCGAAAAGTTCAAGTCGCATTTAAAACCAGACTTAGGGTGAAGGTGCAATAAGGGTTCCTTCATATGTGAATGAGTCAAAAGGTCATGGACCAAGGTCAAAGGTCAACTGAGGTCAATGTTCCAGCTTGTTAGTTTTTTTTTTGTGGGCCGCCACTATAGCTGGCAGACCACTTACAATCCGTTGTGCGTGTTATGTGTGTTATGTGTGGGTGTTGTATGAATGTGTGTGTCAAAAATTGTTAAGTTTTTTCATGGGGCGGCCCACAGCCTTATATTCTTGAATATAGCTAAGCGCGAACGCCGAGAAAACCGTGCGAAATTCTGTTTCTGGGTAGTTTTGAAAAGTTGATGTCCGATTACAACCTTACTTGGGTCGAAGGTGCAATACGGGTTCCTCATAGTTGTTGAGGTCAAAGGCACATCAAAGGTCAAAGGTCTCTGCGGTCATTTTCCCTCCCTTGGGTTACGCTTTTCATTTTTCAGAACGGCTACAAATTTCTAGATATTATTCATGAGAACAATTTATTGAATTTTGAGTGCCCTGCCACTGACATGCTTTGCACTACCACCTTGTGTAATACGGCCATCTGCCAGGGGATCGCACAAGAGGTTACTTGCTGTATGTTTTTACTTGTAATCAAGGTGCAAAAGCCAAATTAGCATTCTCATGCCTCTACCTGTATCCATACCCATACCTATACTCATGGCCCTGTTTGGCCCAAGGACCATAGGTGACACTTTCTTCGCTTACCTATTTCCCCTGCTTCGACTCAATATTACTATTGACAGTATTTCTGATACAGTAAATTGTCTTCAAATTTGTAATGACTATATTGTTTTTCCTCTCTTGCAAGTTACGTAATCAGGCTGAGAATGAGCTACGCAACCTACGTGTCGAAGTCATGCAACTCAAGATCCATGTCAGTTTAACAAAATCCCAACACCAACTCCCTACCATAGCTGAACCAGGAAATCCTACTCCTGGGTCCAAACCTGGCCGTACTACCGTGTCCAGCAGAACTCCTGGCAGAACCCCCAGCAAAACCCCAGCAGAACACCCAGCAAAACACCGAGATACGTCCCTGGTAGGGCGTCAGGGCAATCCTACAAGGATCCTAGGTTATAACAGGAGTAGGTGGATGTTATAGCAGTGCATGGTTGAGTAAGACTTTAATTGGGTTAGGTCATACAGAAAACCTGCGATGAGTTATTTATTTGAACAATTCTGGTTTATGATTTGTTGACCTTTCTGATGATGTGGATCTAGCATTGCATGGCTTTGAGTAACACGCATCCAGCATTCTTCTAGTGTCGATGTCACGCTTCAAGTTACGCCCACCCATTGAGTACACTATGACTAGCGTCTTGTGTGACCAGAGCTGTTCGAAGCAGATGGGGTGGGGCAACTGCCCTATGAATTAGTTTTCAGGATCACCACTACTACTACCACCACTGCCACCATCATCACCAAGTTGAGATTTTATGCGGATGTTTTATCTCTATACTGTCTTAAAATGCCAGACTTACAACTGGTTGGTTGTGAATATAGTCCACAACCCTTAGTGGAGGGTGTAACTTAAATTTGTATTCAAATGTATACAACCAGAAATGATATTCTTACTTTTCAAAGGAGAGTCATTTAATTAGGTGTTTTTTCACAAACCTACTCAAAATGGGGTGATTTCTGACCCATGCCTGAAGAAAAAGGTTGTAATAAGGCAACTTCCTCACAGATCAGTCGTGGAGAGCAAACAAAACCTTCTTGCCTAATGCGAGGATTCGAGATATTTACAGACATCTGATATCGAAAAATTGCTGATTCTGGTGACATTTTTTTCACGTTCACATTTGGATCGTTCCACTGGAGTTAGGTTCTTTTGTAACTTGAAAAAAGTGGTAGTTTTAAGCCCATGATATACTTCCAGTCGTAGCAAGCGATTGGTGTGCGCATATCCAGATTTTGACCCAAGATCAAGTGTTACGCTGCTCACACGGAGAAATAGCTCGCTGTGACTGGAAGTATATCATGGGCCTCAGTGTGCGCTTTGACATTGCACAGGGATATACTCCTGAAGCACCCCTTGCTTGAGCAGGGATAGGCCGATCATTCAGCACCACCTCCGGCACCCGTAAAATCACATAGTGATATGTAATCAGCATGTTGCTAACCTGTGCAGGGATCCTAAATAAATCGGGATAGGTCACTCGATCGAGAGAATGGATGCGTACTGCACACTGATCTGCATGAAATCTGTAGCTTATAGTTCGCCAGTCGTACGTGGCGCTATTACGCTACGTCATCCCCCGGCTTACGTCATGAATACGTTATGCATAAATAATTAGGTAGTTTATCGAAAATGGTGGCGCTATCACTACCGATATCGAAATTGTCTATGGACATTTGTACACAGTGTCACCCGCCTGACCTGTGTAGTAGTCCAAATGAAACATGCAAATGGTTCAGATGTACCAGGCGTGAGAAGTATAAGCACGGTGAGTAATGTATACATTTTACGATTACTAAATGTGCTCGGGCCCATAACCAGGGGAGGGGCAGTGTGGGAAGACACCCCCACATTTCAAAAAGCCCCCAAAACCCCTAAAAAGGAAAAAAAGATTTTGTGATTGGAGTGAGCCCAAAATTATGGTTTTTATGTTTTTTGTCAAAAAAAAGGTTAAAATTCTGGTTAAAGGCACTATCAGTGATTTGCTAAATCAGCAAATCGAAAAAATCATCAAAAATCAGATTTTTGCATGTATGTAAAAAGTACAGGTATCTTAACATACCCTGGAAATGATAAGACCAGAAGCAACCTAATAAGGACAGAATCTGATATTTTAGTCATTACTGTCCGTTCGGACAATTACTACAACACGTAATTGAACGGAGAATCGTATCTTGGAACACTGCCGTTTTCTTCCTTTTCTGTCAATTCTACAGCTGGAAAAGGTAACTTATGAGAATTCTACAGACTTATCCTTCACTTTGAAGCTATTCCTGCAAATTTCAAATAGTTTTCAAATCACTGATAGTGTCTTTAAAAAGCCCACTTTTGCCAAATTTTCCCCTCCACTTGTTTGGAAAAAAATGCCCTCCCCTAAAAAAATCCTGGTTAGGGGCTTGAATGTGCTTATACTTTTCACTCCCCAAGATTCAACAAGCCACAATACATTGTTCATGTGACTCAAGAAATATGAGCACAGTCAGTTTCCCAAAAGTTTTAAGGCTTTCTTGGCATGATTGAACAAGTCACAATGCATTTTTCTTAAGAGTCATGAAAATGAACAGACAAACTGAATAATGATGTCCTAATAAAATTTTATAAATAGGACATCTTTACTCAGTTTGTCTGTTCGTTGCAGAGAAGATGAAATATGCAATATCAGGCCTAAGTATCTGACAGGAGCAAAAAAGTTGAAGGAATACTGTAATATTTTGGATACAGTGTGTGTATTATATTATATTTCTCCCATTTTGTACTTAACCACCTTTATACAAGGCAAACAAATTGTCGGTCTGTCTCTGAAACCTATGTGGCTGAAACAAAATATGGCCAAAATCTACATAGCACATAGCTCTTTTTATTCAAAAACGAAGTTAAATAATTTTGTTTAAAAAATAATAGCACTTAGGCTTTTGGGCAAAATCTGAGACAGGCTGACTTTGTGGGCCCAATATTTATCATATATCCTAGCATCATGCTTTACATTCTATGTAAATGTTTGGTAGTACTTGTGCAAATGCTACATACACATTTATAAATCTTAATAAGAAGTAAACAATAGTGCTATTTTGACGTACACCTATGCATTACGTCATATTGCATAAGATTATACATATTCCATGTTACGTAAGCTTTGTATATGTATTCCATAAGCTACCAAATATTCTGTAGTCTTGTATACATATGCCACATGATGAGTGGACTTAGAACCTATTCATAGTCACAATTACAATTATAGTAGCTTTCACAAAAGAACAGCCCTCTCTTGACTGCGTATACGCTCGTGATCAGCTAATGAGCGATATGGGTGGGACCTATTTACTTTTTACACAACTTGCTCGGAAGTCGAACACGCAATCAGCCAATCAGATTAACAAGCTGATGTGGCTATGACCTGATTCAAAAAGCCAATCGGACCCGCACTTCCGTGTTTACGCACGATACGCCACATTTTGAGAAGCGAGGGCTGTTCTTTTGTGATGGCTACTATAGAACAAGAAAACTTGACCCGATGTGATCCACTCAATCCAGTGTTGGTAATAATGACATTGGGTTGTAAGCAGAAATAAGGCAATGAAAACAATAGAAACCAATAATTTTGTCATTTATAATCCTTTTAAACGGATAAGCAGCGATAATTTTAAAAAAATGTGAAAGTGCATTTTTTAGCTTATAAATCAAAGATAACCATGTGCAATTCTATATCTACTTTAATGTTGGAACCAAAACACCAAATTAGTGAAAAAAATGAAGTATTTGAGGAAAGTTGTCATACCGTCTTCTGCAAATCGATGACGACTCAAAATCTACACTAAACAGCTGATTGTAGTTTACACCAGTACAGAATAAGCAAAGATAAATAATATTTGTGCTTGAGGTCAAACTGTACAGGTCATGGTGCACAATATTAAGCTTATAAATGTGGAATATTCACACGGGAAGGCATTTTTGATCTCAAGTCGGAATTTTGATACAAGTACAACAGCCCGACATAAGATTTGTATGATCGATGGCCGAACAATTGTGTCTACATAGGTTCGACTTACACCGTCTATTTTTAGAATTCTAACATTGCGCATTGCCAGTGTTAAGTATACGGGATATTTAAGACATTAAATGATGTCTCAGAAATGTCATTCAATATTTTTATCTGAAAAAAAACAACTTATTGTGGATAAATTTTATTTAAAGGTTGAAAGAAGCAAACACTTATCCCAGTGGTGTATCTTGGGGGTGCTTTCAGGATGCGCGCCCCCCGGGGTTCATGCCAAATACATGCAAAATTTTTTGGCGTGTTCTTGGTGTAAGATATTCATGAGTTAGACTAAAGTAAAGACTCTTTTACGGAATAAAGCTGTACAATCCTTGTAATCCTTTGATCTTCTTATAGAAGATTTCATGCTAGGCTAATTCCATGCAGTCTTACATGAAGGATGAACCCTATTTTCGGCTATTAGAGGTCCTTCCGCCCCCCGGGGTCCACCTCAAAAAGCGAAGTCTGGATACGCCGGTGTATCCGATCACCCATCCAGAATTAATTTACTTTAGCACACTTGGCATTGATTGGGACAAATGCCTTGCAGATGCTCCTGCAAAAGAAATTGGTCAACAGCAACAAAAAATGTCACTATTTTGCTTATAAGATATTGGTGCTGATATTAAAAGCAGATATAAGGCTTTTCACACTGAGCCGGTGATCGATCGACTTTGATCACCGTCTGTAGACTTCAAACCAGCTACCAAATTCATTATAATACTTCGCAAACTCTGACACACATATCGCTGTTGTGCTTCCTCAAATAACAGCACACATTCGTTCACTAAATGCAAGTTACGTAAGAGTCCATTCACCATGTTGAATTTCCTTACTCAGTCTGTTCAATTTCACGAGCGGAAAACTAACAATTTCTGTGCGGAAACAAACCAAGGTGACAAGTCATATCACTTAAAAGATGGCCATGTAACTCAGCAATAAAAAGTCAACTGCAACCACTGCTGTAAATGCCTCAAAAAGAAGTATTTCATGAAAGCAGCAGCTCCTTAAAGAGACATGAGGAGATTTCCAGAAAGAAGCGCCCCCAATTTTTTTTGACCCCGTTTTTTTTGCATATTTGGAATGCTTTCCAATGTATTAGATCACACCTGAAGTGAATAAGCCAAATACGCCGTCTTTATGTAATAAGATGATGATTTAGTACTTTCTGTCGTGCACGACAGAAAGTCAAAGCACGGTGTTCTATGGGGACAATTACGATAGTCAGGCAAGTTCAAAACAAGGTTTGCTGTTTTCTTTTGTACTTGTTTGTCCAATAAACCTTCGGAACGTTCTTGGTAGGTCAACTACAATCGATCTAGTGCAATTTGAGAGAAATTCGTATTATAAAAAAATCTCCTCCTGTCACTTTAAATCCTTCCTTTGGAAAACTTTTACATCGTAACTAAGGCGCTATTGCATGCACGTCTAGTATTCAGAAACGGCTGCACTAGTCGCAAAAGTTGATCGATCACCGGCTCAGTGTGAAAAACCTTATTATTACCATGACTTTGTAATATAAAAAAGTAGCCCGATAGCTCAAATACAAACTTTGTAGACTTCAAATACAACCTTAAGTAGTTTGTGGATACAACCTGAGGCATGAGCCTGAATTACACTGTATGTAAGTTTATAAGTATATATTGTAAATAGTTGTATTTAACATTATTATTATTATGGCAATGTTATATGCACTTGTAGATAGTAAAAAAGGTAATGGGAGTTTTAATTAATGTGAATATAGTAGTGGGAATTTGTAAATAAGATAAAACTATAGCATGTATATGGTGATAAAGGAAAAAGTAACTTCTAAGATGCAGGAGGTACATGCCCTAAAGCAATACCAACATACAAGAATTCCTAAAGAAAAACTGCCTGAAATCATGGTACCCCTAATAAAATAGGTTTAGTGGTCACTCATGATGCATGTATTTGTACTTGTGTTAAATTCTTTTAGTGGCATGTTTCACAAGAGAGGGGTCCAGTAGTTTGGCATTTTCTAGAAAACACATTTTTCAGTACAATTTTGTTTGGCCACTCTGTCAGATGTTTTTACCTATGTAAACTCATGAAATTCAGAAATGCAACATCTGGTAGAAATTTGAGTTGCCTGCAACAAGTAGTTTTCAAGATATGAGACTTTGAGGGGTGAATGTTACACTTCTTGATGAACATTTTGCCATTTTTGTCTGTCAAATGTAACATTCAACAATGACTGCAATATGCTTGCTAAATGGTTTAGATAACACACTTTAAGAGATGTAATTTGCACGTGTGGTCCAGTGGATTGAGCATTCGCCCCGCACTCCAAAGGTCGTGGGTTCGAGTCCCACTGCGGCCAACATGTTGAGTAAGACATTTTTACCTCAATTACTCCTCTCCACCCAGGTGTATAAATGGGTACCAGCATTATTCAATGCTGGGAAAGTAACAGACTCGCTGTGCGGGAGGAGTGGCGAACCCCCCACAGCAAAAATAATATGGAGGAGTCTGACCCAAACGCTAAGAAAAGAGAGATGGGCACTCCGCGCACGACCTTGCTCAGCACGAAAATTTACTTTACCTACTTACACTTTTTGATGAACATTTTGCCATTTTTTTCCGTCAAATGTAACATTCAACAATGACTGCAATATGCTTGCTAAATGGTCCAGATAACACACTTTAAGAGATGTAATTTGCCGTAGAAGTGATTTTCGAAGCAATTCTCTGTAGAATGGCCACGTAATAAGGTTTTTTTGCCCCAGCGTTCGGTCCAAACAAATCAAGAAAAAACAAACAAATTAAAGCATCTACGCTTTAATTTGATGATATACTGTATAAGTGAAAATTTTTGCGAGATTTTTATTTTCGCGAATTTCACGAGTGAACATAAAAACGCGAAAATAAAAACTTGTGAAAATAACTTTTCCCAATAGATTTGTATTGCATTGATGTCAATACCGTGAAATTAAATTCTCGCGTATTCAGCAAAACTGTTAAAATCGCGAAAATATCTGTACACGGAAATTTCCACTTATACAGTATTGGGTGAGTTGAGCACATATTAGCCAGTTTCAGGCCAGCAAACCTACTGCCATTTTCGCTATGTAATACACCCAACGGTCTGCATGTTATTGCTTGGAGACTACAATTCAGTGGTAAGATAGTAAACACAGCCAATTTTGGCTGCAATTTTTGTTGATTTTTGCCAATTTCAACATTTATTTCAATAATACCAGTGTTCTACACTTGGGCAAACTTAAGTGTATTCTTTAAAACATGTGAATCTGAGAACTACCAGCAGTCTAGATGTATCAAATACTTTTAAAAATTCCTGAAAACAGTTTTGCAAAACTGCTGTTCATTGATGTGTACATGCTGACCCTTTCGAGCATTTGTGTCTAGATGGGCTACCAGTGATTTTATAAAATGGGATTTTATATGAACTATGTACAAGACTTTACTCAAAATGTTGCTATTACTTTACATTTGAGAGAATCAATCCAAACAATTTTTGTGGGCCGCCAGCATAGCTGGCAGGACCACTTAGCAATCCGTTGTGCGTGTGTGTATGTGTGTGTGTGTCACTAAAATGTTATTTTTTTTTTAATTGACCTCATTTGAAAAGTTGAAGTTCAATTTGAACCAAACTTGTGTTATAGGTGCCCCATGGGATCCCTCATATGTTGATGAGGTCAAAGGTCACATGCCAAGGTCAAAGGTCATGTCAAGTTGAAAAATAGGCTAAAAATGTGGCCCACAGCTTATATTCTTTGAATATAGCGAGTGCGAAAGCCGAGAACCTCAAAATTCTAGTTAGATCTAACTTCAGCTCTCAAAATCTTTCACTTTAAGCAATGATTTAAAATTAATCTCTCTCTTTTTTGGTAAGTGACACAATCCTCAAATATAAAATTATTAAACAGACACTTGTTATACAAAAAGGTCACAAAGTGATACTGAAATTGTACTTCAGAATTGACTAATAGTTTAGGTTATGATACCCAGAAATCCACAGGGTTTGTATGCAGATAACATTTTGTATTTTGATGACCGAACTCTGCCTTGTAATATGAGAATAAAGCAATAAGTAAATACCATATGTGCACTGTAATAACCATTTTCTGAAGTATGTTTTACAAATATCAAGCTTAAATATACTCTTAAAACACTACTTGATTTGTGTGAATTCTTTTATTATGAGTCATTCAAAGCTTAAAGAAACAGGACATTTCCTGAACGAACCACCCTCACTTTTTTAGACCCACGAAGTACTTCGTGTGTCTATAGTACTGGGGTTTTGAAGCCAATGGTTTTGTTAACTGCGTGTTTATCTTATATCGTATTGTCTTGAAATTTTGCATGTGTGTTTGGATGACGTGTGAAAATAATGCAGCATTTTCGTTTGGTGACAATAAGGTTGTGAAAGCCAAGTTTTGGGTCTAAACAAACAAATTGGTTGAATTTGGTTCGTGATGTGTCATACAGCTCCTTTTGGATGTGTGCATTGTAAATGGCTATGAAAACAGTTTGGAAGAGCAAAAATCAATCACTGTAAGCCTCTGGCAAGCCTTCCCTTATCACTTGTCCTTAGTTATGTCAATCAGTGTGCTTGCAATTGTGTTTGTTTACTGATTAGGGTAACCTTGCCAAGCCCATTCCATGTCTGTTGGTATTTCCACGCTCAACACCTTTCTGGTCAATGAGCATAGTACTCGTTTACATGATATGGGTGTAGTAAACATTTTGCACATGAGTAATTTTGAAAAAGGTTTATATTTCCTTCAGAATGTAAATGTTGTGTTTTTTCCATGATAAGCCCATGCATGAATCCCAATCAGTGGACCCTTAGTGACTACTCAATTAATTATTCTGGGTCTCAGTCGAAGTTATAATATCCTCTACCCCAAGTAAAAATCATTTCTTTCCCAATTAAAAATAACGGTATGGAATTTCCCTGATCTCTCACTAACTTTCTAGGGTGTGTGTTGTGTGTGTTATGCAGGGGTGCGTGTGTGTGAGTGTGTGTGGGTCTGTGTATGTGTGTCTTGTCTGTATGCCTTGTCTGTGCCCATCTTCTGGTGTCATGTTGGTTAGGTGCTGTTTGTCTACATGTATGTGTGTTGTTAAACAAATGTCAAACATACCCGTATTATTGAACAATGTATAACAATAACCATTTGGTCAGTCCAGATAGTATATTAATCCTCTACCCAGTCCAAAGAAGGGACGGGAGAAATCCAACCCTCATTTTTTCTTTAAAAATAAACGGTCTGGAATTTCTCTGACCACAAACCTTTCCGTGTGTGTGTGTGTGCGTGCGTGCTGTTGAGGCTGGGTGTGAGTCGCGTGCGTGTGTGTGTGAGTGGTGTGTGTGTCTGTGTGTCATGTCTGTATGCCTGTATGTGCCCGTCTCTCTGGCCGTCATCATGTTTGTAGGTGGTCTACATGTTGTGTGTGTTAAACAAATGTCAAAAATATGTGATTTTCACATTTGCCCATGACTGGATTTACAAGTAATTAAAATAACAAAACAACACTTAAAAATTTAAAAATCATTTCTTTCTCAATTAAAATAACTGTATGGAATTTCTCTTCCACTAACCTTCATGGGTGGGGGGGGGTGCGTGCGGTGGGAGGGAGTTGGGTATGTTGTGTGGTGCGGGTGTGTGAATTGAGTGGTGTGTGTGTGTGTGTGGTCTGTGTGTCTATGTCTGATAGGCCTGTCTGTGCTCGTCTCTTTGGCTGTCATTTTTGTAGGTGTGTGTCTAAATGTATGTGTGTTGTAAACAAATGTCACAAAAATAAGTAATTAGACATTATTGAACAATGTATTAAACAGTTTGAACAATTGCTCCAAAGCAAGACCAAAAACCAATTTGTATCATGTACAATGTACATAGTGGACATGGGGTGTGCAGCGGTGCGGAAAGTATTTACCCAGGGTGTAGTTGAATGTATTTTTCCCCATCATTTGAGGAAGGGCACCTCACAAGGGTTATAAGTTAGAAATTGAATATTTAAAAGGGCATTAAAGCAAAGTCCAGAACTTCATTCCAATGATCAGCCCCCATATGTCAAAGCATTGGATTTCCCATAATATTTTCTGAAAATGATTTAAAATAAACCCCCCCCCCCCCCAAAAATTTTTATGGGGAAATGGATTTATTTGTCGCATCATTTGAGGAAGCACCCTCAAGGGTTAAGCTTAACAAATTAAAGGGGCATTATGCAGGTTAATTAATGCAGTGCGACTTGAGTTATGTTTATAGCTTTTTGTTTACGGTATTATGTTTGATGTTGGGTAAATATGAATGAGTTTCATCAATGAGTTGTTTTTAGAGTTATTTTGTTGGTGATGAAGTATGCATAGTAAATTTTTTGAAAAAAAAAATGATTTTATGGAATGTAATTTGCATCATTGAGGAAAAAAAAACACCCTAAATAAATTATAAAGGGGGCATTATGCAATTTTCAAAAAGTTTGGAGTTCATGATGATTGTGGTTACGGTGTTTTTGTGTTTGGCGAGTTGAAGGGGTTATGGATGAGTCATTGATGAGTTATGTGCTTAGGAGTTATTTTGGTGAGATAGGAATGGAGTCACAACGAGTTATGTTCAGAGTTTTGACGAGTATTTTTGAGTGAGTTATGGAGTTCATCATGAGTTAGTATTAGAGTTTTTTTATTTTGGTGAGTTATAAATGGAGCCCATCACTGAGGTTTTAAGCGTTATTGTTAGTGAGGTATGATGGAGGAGTTCATTGATGGTGAGTTCTTAGGAGTTATTTTGGTGAGTTACGGATTGAGTTAAGGGGGGGGAATGGAGTTATTTGGTGAGTTACGGAGTTCATCGAGGAGTTAGGTTTTAGAGTTTTTTTGATATGTTTTGGGTGAGTATAAATGGAGTCCATCAATGAGTTTTTTGACATAGTTGGCCAGTGATTTGGTAACCCACCTTTTATTTGGTCAACCCACCCTTATGAAAAAACCCCTTTATACTGAAATCCAATAACCCACCTTTTAATTATGGCTGTGACAACATTGGTGTGCAGTGGGTTCTGAACCAAATCCATATTTTAGTACACATATCGTTGATCCTGAAACTTATTTGCTTGGTCTGGACGTGTCTACCCAAACCCCGTTTGATTTTTTTCCATATTGAATACATCATGGCAAACATAAGTCCACAGAGAGGCGTTTGTATTTTATTAACCATCAAAACCACCCTTTTTATTCTGGACCCACCCTTTTACAATGAAATCAGATCCCACCCTTTTACAATTTCCGAATGTTATAACCAACCTTCTAAAGCGTGGGTTGTTACCAAACTATTAGAGTTATTGTTAGTGAGGTCTGACAATGGAGTTCATGATGAGTAGGGTGTGAAATCATTTTGTCCGTGTATGGAGGCGTTCATTCACCTGGTTGGAATCTTTTTAGAGTGTTTTTTGGTGAGTTATGTTTTAGAGGTTTTTTGGTTTGGTGAGTTATGGATGGAGTTCACAATGATATGAGTTGTTTTTAGATTCTCTGTTGGTGAGATATGGATAGAGTTCATTGATGAGTTATGGTTTAAGAGTTCTTGGTGGGGGCTCGCGAAAGCCGGGTGACCGCCTTGTATCAATTAAAAGGCAATTCCTCCATTATTTACCTTTTTTAAAGGGCCAATTTTCCATTAATCAATTACCAATTAATTACTCCCTTGATCAATTTTTTAAAGGGGCCATTCAGCCATATCAGAAACCAATTAAAGGGCTATTCCCCATTTTGCAAAGGGGCCATGCCATTATTATCTTGGAAAAGGGCAATGCCAATTTTATTTAAAATTAAAGGGCCATTCCTTCATTTTACAAGAAAAAGGACATTCCTCAATTTACTAATTATTAAAAGGCTATTCTCCTTTACCAAAATAACCGACCATTTCCTCAATTTACCAGTTAAGGGCAATTCCCATAAGGGGCATTATATGATTTTTTCTCTGAATTAAGGTTAGAATTATTAATTGGACTGAAAGAGGGCAATTATGTAATTTTCCAAAAATATGACAGGGAATGTATTTTTTGCACCATTTGAAGAAAAGCACCCTCAGGTTAATGTTGACCTCAATTACTTTGTGCTACATACATTTTATATTTGCAAAGCTTAATTTTGTCCATCTTGAATCTTAACTTGTTTCCAAAAAACTGTCTGCCAAAACCAATAAACTTGTCTAGGTGTTCATGCATGGCGTCCTCCAAGGATCATTCAGTTCCAACCTAAAGTTGAGGTCTTATGATCACATTGATGCTCTCGTTTAAATGGGTTTTTGCATATTGGGAATCTTAGCGTGATTAGATCGCACCTGAAGTGAAAAAACAGTTATTACGCATTCTTATGAAATAAGATGGTGGTGACACAATAGAAAATTAAAACCTGGTAACCAGGTTTATGGTGTTGGACGGTATTGCTAGCAAATCGGTGAGACAATGGAAATGTTGGATGGTAAGGGCGTGGTAATGACGTAGTACGTTGTGTGTATGCGGCACAAAAAAAGTTAAACATTTGCCATAACTTTTTTCCAGATGAGATAGAGTACCCAAAATTAGATATATTGTAGGAGGGCACACGGCCCTACTAACCATGTAACCCATTCCCCAGGGTCCTCCCCTGGGTCGACGGGGGGTGGGGAAATGTCAACAAAGGTAAACATTTCACAAAAGTCAAAAATTTTGCCATAACTTTTTTTCCAGAGGAGCTTAGAGTTACCCAAAACTGCGATATATGTAGGAGGCACAAACCCCCCCCCTAAACCATGTACCCATCCCCCAGGGTCTCCACTGGGGGGCTTGACAAGGGGGGGGGGAAATGTCAAAAAGGTCAAACACTTTCACAAAAAAAGGAAACATTTTGCATAACTTTTTCCATATGAGCTAGAGTACCCAAATTTAGATATGTTGTAGAGAGGGCACAAGCCCCTACTAACCATGTGAATCATTCCCCAGGGTCTTCTCCCGGGTCTGACAGGGGGGGGGGGGAAGGAAGGAGGAAATGTCAAAAAGTCAACATTCACAAAAAAAGTAAACATTTTTTTGCCATAACTTTTTCCAGAGTGGCATAGAGTACCCAAAACTTAGATAGATTGTAGGAGGAGGACTTTTTTCCAGATGAGCTAGAGTACCCAACTTAGGATTATTGTAGGGGGCCCCAGCCCCTACTCACCATGAACCCCTTTCCCCCAGAGGTCCTCCCCTGGGTAGACAGGGGGTGGGGAAAGGAAGGAAAATGTCAAAAAGGTAAACATTTCACAAAAAGGTAAACCATTTTGCCCTAACTTTTTTTTACAGATGAGATAGATTACCCAAATTTAGATATATTGTGGGAGGACACAAACCCTACAACCATGTATCCCTTCCTCAGGTCTTCCCCGGGTCTGACCAGGGGGTGGGGGGAAATGTCAAACAAAAAGGCGTCAACATTTCAAAAAGTAACATTTTGCCATAACTTTTCGTCCAGTGAGCTTAGGAGTTACAAAATAGATATATTGTAGGAGGGCACAAGCCCCCCCTAAACTACCAGGTAACCCAGCCACCAGGGTCCTCGCTCTGGGGCTGAAAGGGGGGGGTGGGGAAATGTCAAAAAAAAAGGTAAACATTTCACAAAAAAGGTAAACATTGTGCCATTAACTTTTTTTCCAGGATGAGCTAGAGTAACCAAATTAGATACATTGTAGGAGGGCACAAGACCTACTAACCATGTACTAATCAATTCCCCCAGGGTTCTCCCGGGGTCTGCACGGGGGTGGGAAAGGTCAAAAAAGTCAAACCATTTCACAAAAAGTAAAAAATTTTGCAATTCATAACTTTTTTTCCAGATGACCTAGAGTACACAAACTTAGATATATTGTAGGAGACACAACCCCTACTAACCATGTCATCCATTCCCTCAGGTCTTCCCCTGGGTCTGACAGTTGGGTGGGGTGGGGAAATGTCAAAAAAGGGTCCAACATTTCACAAAAGGTAAAACATTGTGCCATATAATTTTTTTTCCAGATGAGCTAGAGTACCCAAACTTCGATATATTGTAGGAGGGCACAGTCCCCTACTAACCATGTATCCATTCCCACAGGATCCTCCCCTGGGTCGGACAAGGGGGTGGGGAAATGTCAAAAAAGGGTCACTTTCCCAAAAAAGTCAAATCTTTTTCTAGATGGAGGTTAGAGTACCAAACGTATAAGTTAGGCTATAGGCTGAAAGTGTTTAGACCTAGATGCCTTTGATAAGCTCCTAGGCGAACCCCGCCTCCTAAACTGCCCGAAAGGGAGTTTTGGTTAGTTTTGTGTCCACAGTCCACTATAGATTCGTGCTTCCATGCAGGCAGACGGGCTTATGGACTTTTTTGGTCTCCAACTTTATTGCATCAAGTATAGACTAGATATCCAAAATGTACATATTTTCATGCGCCGGATGACATTAACCTAGGGAGAAAAAAACGGACAAATCCGTCTCATACCGCCATTGGCGGTTTACAGATTTTCTTTTTGTACTTGTTTGTCCAACAACCTCTGAAAACGTTCTGGTGGGTGGTTACATCGATCCAGTGCAATTTATGAGAGAAATTTGTATCTCAAAAAAAAAAAATCTGGCACTTTAATTATATACTCATGACGATTAAAATTGGCCACAATGCATTAATTGCATACACATATTACCAGTGGGTCGTAACATGCGGTGGGGGGGGTGGGGGCAGGGGGGGCAGGTGGCCCCCCCCTGACGACTTTGGCCGGGAAAAAAAATTGAAAAAATCATGCTAATCAGCCGTTTTTTAGCCCTCGGACCGGGGAAAGAAAGGAAGAAGGAAAAACATGGGCTTTTGACCCCCTGAGAGGGGGGAAAATTCCCAGTCTTGGGAAATATTCCCTCTCAGAGAGGGTGGCCCGTTACGCCAGATATCTACATATGAAAATTCTTAAACAGCTGTCCACATGTAAGCATGGACAAGTTAAAGCCTTTCAGCCCCCCGGCTTTGTAGCCTGGGATCGATTTGCCAATTGAATACTGAGAGACGCACTTACCTATATTAGGGGCGGGGCATCCAGCTTTGAAAACATAAATTACCGGGGGGCTGAAAGGCTGTTAATTGTCCAAAAATGGGCGATTTTGCAAGATTTTGCCAGATACCGGGAGGGCGGGAAGCCCCCTCGCCACTTACCTGGATCCGCGCATGTTATTGCAAAGAGAGAACGCGCTGTACGCGCCGGGTTGCTGGCCAAAAAATTCCCACGGCAAACCCATATCGCCAGGCGGAGAAAAAAAAACGCCGGCGGAACTATTTTTTAAATCGGGTCGATTGCAGGCATGGAGGCACGAACTTTATTGAAACTTTTCAAAACAAACTTCAGTCTATGAATACATTTGATTTTGTTCTTGTCAAAGAACAGTTTGAGGAATTCATGAATTAAAGGTGACAAAGAGAAGATTTCAAAATAAACAGGTGTACCTAAAAAATGTGAAATTCTTGATTTTTGTTAATCTGGTTAAGCTTCTATAAAAAGTATCCCCACTGAAAGGATTAAGCCGCCGAAGAGTACTGGTTCTTGGTACAACAAAAAAAAATGTGAAATTTCTAATTCTATATAGGAGCAAATACTTTTGTCCAAAATCACCCAAATTTGCCCAAAATTTAGTTCAAACTATGACAATTACTGCTCTCACACAGAACATGATGAAACAGATATTCGCATTGATTTTAATGCAAAACAACCATTTTTAAGAGCGCCCTAAAATTTGTATTTTTTGGCAAGTTATGTTGGTAATTGTCTGGAAAACTATACCTGCGAAGAGAAAAGCTCACAAAAATGTGCATTATCATAAAATAAAGCGATTTTGTAATTAAAATTGGGATCCAGATTTTACTTAACAGCAGAGCTGGAATTGCTAAGTTTATTTCCCGTCAAATGTGAAATAGGCACCTTAAAGAAATGACCTCTAACTTGACTTGACTGAACCAAGAGGACAAATAATGGATGAGCGTAGACGTGTACATGGCGCTATTTCCCGGCTATTTCATATTGGAAGGCCGTTTCCAACAGCCGTTGAATTATTATCGGAGATCTCGGATATTAATTATTCTAATTACAAAATTCCTTCATTTGCAACACATGGAAATTATTGAGCTTAACCATTCACAGGTATAGTTTACTAACCAGTTACCAATGCAACCGTGTAAAAATCTCAATTTTTTTTTTAAATTGGGGGCGCTCTTCAAAAATTGCTATTATTGCTTTAATGGCCATGAGTATATTATTCCCCTAGTAGTATTGTACTGGACAAGTTGCACAGAGCTTTACCATGCAGTCTAATTTCTCAATCTCTAACCTTTCAAATTCATTGTGCCCTCCAAATAAGTTAGACAGTGGACTATGAAACTAGCTATATATTATATTGTCTGTAAAATTCTGCATAAAAATTTAAACTTTTAACATTTGAGTCTCTTTAGAAGGTTTAAGTGCAATTGGAATCTAGCTTGTGTCATATATGCAACATAGAACCTTCGTATGTTATTGAGGTCAAAGGTCACATTCCAATGTCAAAGGTCATCTGATGTCAAGGTGTACAATGGACTTATGATAGGAAGGTAAAGTTGTAAGAAATTGTTGGAAATTGGTCCCATCAAGAAATTTGGCATTGACAGATTACACACTGTGTAATTGCTGATCTACTTGTAATTTGTGAAAAGCATCTGCAGTTGAAATGTTTTTGGCAAGTACAAGCTTCTAATATCAATGATCAATTAAAATAGGTGATCAAATGTATCGTCACATATGAGCAATGTTGGCAATTTTTTACATTGCTTTGTATTTGGCAAACGCTTTAAAGGCTACTCGAGATTTTCCAAAAGACGGCGGCCCCGATTTTTCTAACAATCCCTTTTTTTGCATTATACATCATGCTTGTCTACATTATTATTCCTCTGTGTCGAATTGCTAAAGCTTCAAATCAATGCCAGTATCCTTGGTACTGTTTATAAAAGAAAACCGTACATAATGTTTACTGGCATCAAAATGAAAAATCTGATTCAAATCTCAACTTTGGAATTGAGTGTTTCAGGTGAATATCTTTAGTTCTAGTGGCAATTTCTAATTCGTACTTACTTTGACAACATATCTTTCCAAATCTCTGAGTCAGCCTTTAATGAATAATTTATGATAAGTATTTATTTCCATTCTGTGCTTAACCCCATGCGAACACTAACTACTAACTGCCAATATATCAAAATGGAAATTGTTGATTTTTGAGCCATAAGCAACATTGTAAGTTATGTGTATTAGAGAGGGCTAGAGCTGAAATATTTAGAAGCTGAATTTAGTTATTGTTGAAATAATAGATGTAATTGGCCAATCAGAAATGCGTATGGAAGGCAGATATTACTCAGGGGATTAAACCAGGAGGTTAAAACTAGGAGATGACACTTGTGACAAACGTGGTCCCTAGGCCTAGTGGCTTTAAACAGGGACGCTAAATAACGCCTTGGTTTAGGATTTTAAGGGGGTGGGACACAAAGCCCTAAAAGTCCAGGTTAAAACCGGGGATAACAATTACCTTGCGGATTTCTTGTATAAACTATTTGGACTTAAAACATAAAATTGTGTGGTAATTTGAAGCTGTGAATTTTCTGAATGCTACAATATAGGATATATGGTGAATTAAGTATTTTTAGCAAAACAAAATAGTAGGGAACTGCCACTATTTCCATGATTTCAATTGAAGGGACGCCGATTGTAGACTGCAAGGGTGTAGCAAAATATATAACCTGTTCACAAAATTAAGATTAAATAAATCAAAGAACTTAAGGAGCTAATTTTGATACTAATATACCAAATTTGACCTTGAAATAACTGAAATAGGCACATTTGAAAAACAAAATAATTAACATATTGAACCATTTCAGTGTACCACCCTTCAACTATGCAAATGAGACCTTGGTCATCTCAGGGGCGCTATATATAGCAGAGTCTTGCCAGGCCTGAGTCCTTGCAATGGCAAGTTCTGGTGTAGTATTGTCATGGTTACAAACGCGTACATGTAACTCTATATCATGAGGTTAATAAATACAGGAAGGACCAGGAATTTCATTGTATGAGCGAACTCTTCGATTTTGCCAATCGCCATATTGTGGGGGAAAAGAGCCAAAGACGACATGCGCTAAGTGTCACCCCCCCTGATTACACTTATTGCATAAGTCATATTCCGTTTGCTTTGAAACTGCCTTGCTGCAGCTTGTATCTGCTAGCTGTTGAGCCCTGGAGCAGCCAGTACCCATGTTATCTGTGTGTAGAGAGTAGATTTGGGGGGACTGTAGTGACAGAATCTCATGTGAGTTGTTGCAAATCTGGATAAACCTTAATTTGGACAAAGTACTTAAAGCGCTGACTCAGGAGATTTCAAAATATAATTTTTTTTTTTGTTGTATTAATTGAAAAATAGATCAAACTACAACTAAAGATATAATGTAATGAAATTCCAAAGTTTGAGATGCATCGGATTTCTCGTTTGGATGCAGTACCTTTTAACATGTTTTACGTGCCATAGGATCTGTGTATAACAAAAGTCCGGATCTGGAATTTTATATGCAAATTTGTGGATTTCTATATGAAGGACTCGATTTGAGCTTAGCTATTTTGCCACACAGTGATTAATTCATTGGAAAGCATTAAGGTATATGCACAAAATGATTTGTTTGAAAATTGAGGGCGCCCTCTCTGAAATCTCTGAGTCACATTTACTGCCTTTATAATTTTTAAAAAATGATGTGAAGCCCTTGCCCTAACCCTTTCATACTCCCAGCTTGATTTCAATGTTACACAGGGGTAAAAAATTTAAAATGTTCCAATTCCTGTTGAAACCACACCATGAATTTGTCTGGTTACAAGGATTCCAACTACTACTAATGGCTTATAGTTTTGGAATTATGGGGTAAATGGTGAAAAATTCAAGATACAGTTGCTGCAATTTTTGTAAAAGGTAGTTGTTGTGGTTCAGCTCATGAGAATTGAAATATAGCATAAGTTTCACTACTTTAATGTTTTCGTTTATTAACCAAAATGGTGAATAAGGTCAACGCTATTGGCAGCTATTGGATTCTATTGACCCTGTGACTCTATTTTGTTGATAAACGTGAGAAAACAAGTTATAACAAATAAGGCAACTATTCCTTATTTCAATCTTTGAGCTAGGGAACCATTTGCACCACATATTACCTGAAATCAACGCAACTTTTAACCCATGTACACACCAAAATTGACTTTCTTACACTATTTTTACAGTTTTTACCCGATAACCTCCGAAACTATCACATGGATAGTGTAAACTATAACCTTTTTGGAATCCTGTAACCAGACGAAATATCGGGTATACTTTTCACACAACATCGGAGCCTTTGTTAAAATGTTTACTCCTGATAACCTTGAAACACCCAAACTGGGGTCCATTAAGGGGGGTTGGCCAAGTGCTTCCATCATTTTATGGCTTATGAATGCCCTCAGTACTTGCGTGCAATTCATAATTTTATGCCGGAGGGCACACTCTTTCCTATCAGTCCCCTGCTAGTATGTTGTCCATCATAACATTAGCTACAGTTCGCACTATCCATTCTGCCCCACCTCTCATATCACATCTGTGCTGTGTTTTTATTGTTACCATTGCTATAGACCGTATTCATAGCCAGCCCTGTTGGTGGACAAGATAAGACGCATTCCATTACTACAATGCATTCAACCTGTCAATGATCCCTGTGCAATCTATAAACATGGTAGACCTTGACAGCTTAAGGTATGTTTCCCTGGAATGTATGCATCTTTGCAGTGTCCACCACATGTCTGGGTGCTGACGTCATATTGAATACGGTCTATTGTGGTGCGAGTTAATAAAAAGGAATATTGCTTGCCATTTGACCCAGTGTCAGTTAATGAAGCAATTGAGTGAAAGGGCATTGTTCATATCAGTGTGTGCTGAATTTCTTTAACCGAAGATGTTATCTTATCACATCAAAACAAATTATCAATTTATAGCAATTCAGTTGTTACTGTATTGATAAGAAATATGGAACAAACTGCCTTTAAATATTTTTTTCCAAAACTTTTGTAAAATTAAGCCTTCAAGTGACATCTGATAGCATATCGTAGTACTGAAGTGCATTATTTCCAATTTGACTTCTTTTGACACTGCTCCACATTTGTGCTGGTAAATCAAAAAGGCATTTGCAGCTACCAGCCTTATTTACTGAGTGTGTCATACATGTTGCAGGGCTTAATTAACAGAACAAAGTATACAAAATAGGTGCAAAAATTATAATTTAAGTATGTCTGTTGAGATTTTTTTTTCACATAATGGACATGCTCGTTGAATATGATGCTAAATTATGCCATTATGAGTAGCAGTAACTCTAAATGTGGGTCCAAGTGTGCAGGGGCGGCGCCAGGGTAAAATCATAGGAGGGGTGAAACATCATAGGGGGGCGAAACATTACAAAAATAACTCATATAGGTTAAAACCCCTAATTTTTACGCAATTTATTGCTTAAAACCCCTGATTTTCCTGAATTTTTGATTTCTCAGGGGGGCATCCTCCCCCTGGCGCCGCCCCTGCAAGTGTGTGAGTGTGTTAAATGGCTCTTCAATTTGGCACATAAAAATGGACCAGTTTAACAATTGTATTATTTCCTATGCCCCTTAGTTAATTTTACTGCTACAAAATATGTTATCATTACAGGGTTAACTTATAACTACAACATGGAAATAAATAGTTGCAACACTCACCACCATTTGTTACATTGCTCACCCAGACGTGTGTATAGAAATTATTAGAGTTGAATGGGGTTCATAGGCTTTTAATTATTCCGTACAGGCTTGATTTCTTTCATCCAATCCTTATACCTAGGATACACCCAAAATTCTTTCCCGAGTTGTAATTAGTAGCATGTCCCTATATGTAAGTTTGTAATTAATATACATTTGCAAACTTATGTCTTCTGCCCCACCATACATCCCAAACAAAATATCAAATTCTACCAATTGGATTCTGTCATGGAATACAGTGGCACTTGTGGCAAAATCTGTGACTGTGTACTTTGTGACCTTCTAGGAGCCTCTGGTTGTGAACTGTTATGTGGAGTGCTCGTATCACCAACCTTTCGCTTGCGACGATTACTGATTATGGCAGCAATTGTGTACAGGTATGGATTGATAGCAGAATTAATTGGTAAAACAAAGGTTACAGACCAGGCATACACTGAAGGAGGAAGGGTAAGCACTCTAGCCTGCACCAGAATCCCAAGGAGAATAATTGGAAACCAACATGCAAAGTCTGTGGCAACTATGGCTGCTACTTTTACAGTCAGTCTCATCTGCTCTTTCATTTCCTTGTTTAGTCCAGCTCGCTTAGATGACTTGTAAACAACTCTCACAATTTCTGTGTAGCATGCTAGTATTGTTAGGTAACAAATGCAGTTGAGACCAAGAAACACTGCAGTGGAAAAATATATGCCTGTTTCAAATCCATCCAATTTGGTTTTAAACTTGTATTTGGAATAACAGGCTCTATCATATTCGGGGCATACCGTTTCCTTGAGCTTGTTGTCTGTGGAGTACTTCTCGTCAGAGCTATGGGAGTCCAATGCAAACGTGAGAGTTGTCATAGAATTGGAAATTTACCCCGGATAAGGCAGATGGAATAATGCCAAGCGCTGATGCAAAGAGCCATATGAGCACACAACTTACAATTGTTGACTGCTTTTTCAGTCTTCTGGTAGAATGTGGAAATCGTGTACTTATGAATCGGTCTATGCTGATCAGTGTCACAAAGAACACTGATGCTTCACTTGACATTATTGATAGAGCCCCAGCAATTCTGCAGGTAATGCCGGTCCTCCAAGCTTCAGATTGCATGGGGAAGTATTCTCCAAAGTAAATGTCAGCAGATGCGATGGTTATCATATAGATACCCATAAGTAAGTCAGACATGGCCAGATTGCTAAGAAGCAAGTCTTGCACCTTGTTCTTTTGTGATGACGTCTTTCTCCAGGTCAAGACAAAGACATTTCCACAGAGTGCATTTAAGCCAATTAGCCACATTACTACCATTAATGCTTTATCAGACAATAATCTATTACACGTTAGATAAGGTGATCTATAATCTTCTGCACTGCAGTTAATTTCAGGAGATACAAAACATTCACAAATTTCTTGCTGACTTGCATACAAATTTGTAGATATTGGAAGTTCAGAAAAAGAATGTTCATTAAGTCTTGTAAGTGGATTATCTTGTACATCAAAGTAATTTAAGTTATTCAAGTTTGTAATATCTGGAATTTCTTCCAGGTTGTTTGATGACATATCCAAGAGAGTCAGTTCCGCTGCATCTTTTAATAATTGTGGATCGAGTTCTGCAAACTTATTTGAAGACAAATACAAAATATCCAATTTGGTTAAACCTTTGAGTATACCTTTGGGTAATCTTTCAAATCCGTTTGCGCTTAATGCTAATACTATTAAATTACTTAAACCTGTGAAAAGATTACTATCCAATGTCTTCAATTTATTATTAAACAACAAAAGCACTTGCAATCTTTTCATTGGGTGAAACATACCAGGATCCAACGCCACTAGTTTGATTTTTATGAAGAAAAAGTTGTTCCATGCTAACCAGACTCTTAAACAGAGCTGCTGGTAACATATTGAGCATGTTTTCATTCAGAGCAAGAAGAGTTAGTCTGTACAAGCCATGGAATAGGTAGCTGTCCAATGTGGTCAAGAGATTTTTGTCAAGAAAGAGCAGGTTCAGGTTAGCTAGATCATTAAACAATCTCATTGGCAACATACTCAGCCTATTATCATTCAGAGCGAGCACACTTAGTTTCGCCAAACCCTGGAATGAATCATTACTCAATTTGGCTAATTGATTATGAGAAAGGTTCAGAACTTTCAAATCTTGTAAACCGAGAAACACTCCAGCTTCTAAAGTGACCAGATGGTTGGTCATAAGATATAATACTTGCAATTGGTTCAAATCTTGGAAAGCCTCTGCATTCAGTAGACTTATGTTGTTATCTCTCAAATCTAGCACAGCTGTTTGAGGAGGATAGATGATTATATCTTTCCTGTTTTGAATGAAATTGTTATCCACGCATCGGAATTCCACCTCATTGTTACCAAGTGTGGCATTACAATTGGGTGGAAAATCAAAGATACACATTCCAGGGATGATTTTAATGCTAGGACATGTGATGATGGAAATATATCCTCGTATACCGTTGCAATTTGAGGCCTGACGAACCATTGAGTCAAAGTGGAAATTTGTGTCATCTTCTGGACATGTCAATATAACTTCTTGTGTAGATACCTCACTTATAAGAATGCTGGCATTACCTTGCAAGATAAACTGAAGATGTTTGTGAACAAAAGTGACATCACATGGATTATTTTGTTGATTAATTACCACATATCTATTTTCACAGTCAGTAACATTTCCTTTCCTCTCAACGTAGAAGAAAAATGGCTCATCAGCATTGTTTCCCGTAAGACAGTCATATTTCAGATTAGTGCATACAAGGCTATATATGCATTTCGGCCATTTTGAGAAAAGAGTTAAAGGATTTGACCACTGGTTTGCAATTTGTACTTCTCAAAGGGGGTAAAAGAAATTCAAGCTTAGCGCATTCCCACCCCCCCCCCCCCCCACCCCCCCCCCTTTATCTAAAGTAAAAACAATTAAGTTACAGATGATTATTATAGCTCATATATCTGTGGTTTGATTGACAGTTTTTAAAATATGCATGAATTTACACTTTTTCAGATAGCCCTTTGTTGCATTGAGGGGACAAAACCTAGGGCCAGAGATGTTCAAAAGCATTAGTTTTTAGTAGTAGTGAATAATTTGAATCAGTTCCTGTTGATTGACTTAATGAATTTTGACTATCTTGCCTGTGAAATTTATAAACCTCGAATTACAAAAATAACAAGACAGGCCGTGATTTGCAGGGTGTTAGTGCAACCAAAGGGATATCTGCATTCGAGGTGAGTGCAACAAAGGGCTATCTGCATCTTTTCAGCATGGCTATGCATCACATCTAGTGCAAACAAAGGGCTAGGGGCATGATGACCTTTTGCACTTAAAACTCAAGTTGTTTCATGCAGATAGTAGAACTTATTTTGTTGATTTTGTACCCAAAGGGGGGCTACTGGGAAGCTTTTGCATGATATAATGGTAATAAAAAGTAGTTCCTGACCTGTGCAGATCATTGGTTGCTACCGCATTCTCATTATGGCCCAAAATGCAGATAGCCCTTTGTAGAACTAGAACCCTCAGATTTGTATATGTATATGTGATGTTTGAGGTGCTGTTACTTGAAGGCTGCAGGATTGGTGAGCACTCCCACTAAAGTAGAATGTCTCATTTGTGTCATTATGGTTTTCAACACTTGCAATGCAAGAGCCATGGTTATTCCGGTCAATGTTCCTCAAAGGCGTAACCTCCAATTGGGCAGCAACAATTATAGTGTTATTTGGAGGCGCATTATTCCACAAACCAATAGCTAGAATCATAGTGACAAGATTATTTGTTAAATTGTATGCACTTCTGACCGCCATGCCTGATTGCTCCTTGTTTGTAATGATGAAACAAGTTAATGTTCCAACTACCTGTACATAAACCTGTAGGTGTGAAAGAATTGTCTCCGCAGATATTGCACAACCGAAGCTTTCTCCCGTCTGAATATACCTCTGGTAATATAAATACAATTCAATGCAGAAACTATTTTCATATACTTGAAACCAGCTTGGGCGATATTCATCATAAGATGAGAAAGCAATTACATTTCAATGTACGTGCTGCATGGGTCTGCATGTTTCTCCTACAAAAGACATCACACAACACTTCTGCTAGATATTTGAGATGCTACAATAGCACAGCATATTTTGATTTTCATTTTACAATTATGCCATTATGAACTTTGAGATAACAAACAAGAGCTACAAGCCATTATGCTGTGGTCAGCACATTTGTACACTGCAACAATAAATTTAACAAGTGTGGCATTGTACTGCCATCGTTACATTTGTCGTTGTAAAAGCAGGTCATAAATGGTTTTCCACGTATTTCTGGAAAGTCTCTATTAAGGTGTGTTTTGTAAGTAATCATGGCTGTACAGAAAAAGCCTTTCTATATAAATCCTGACCTCGTACACAAACCACAAAAAGTATCCACCTCTTGCAATTCTTATTCAGCATACTGAACTGGAGAGATTTGTATACCATAATATCTACGTTGCCAGTGGAATTTATAGTTAGAAATGATTTATTAAATGAATTCCTTACTAGTCAGGTGGAAGTATGTGCTCTTATATAGTATCCTCATTCGTGATGAAAATATTATAATTTTATTTTTCTAATGAGAAAAGATTTCTCACAGACAAAATACTTAATTTCATCATTGCAAAAAGAAAAATGGAAATCGCCTGATCACCTGATGTTTATGCTTTACAGATCATGCTAGATGAGCTATGTACTATAAATAGCTTGGTATTTTCCAAGTTATTGTGGTTCCCAAAAATGTCATAATGACATAAGATGATATCATCACTGTGAGATCCAATTGGGCAGTGTTAGGCTATATTTATGCATGATGATGTTGTAATATCTGTTTTAGGTATTGGGAAATACTAGTTGTGAAATACTCTATACAGGGTGTCCCAAAAAAAGTGGTGCAAGCAGATAAACCCCGATTTCTCAAAAACTACTGAAGCTGTGAATTTCATTCTCATGGTCAATATTAATTATAATCTGTTGTATAAAAATCTGTTGTGCAAATTCCATGACAATCCGCCCGCGCAAACCAGAGATATGAACGATTATCAAAGGCCATCTGTTTTTCACGCATTCCAATGGGATTTACACAGTTAACATAATTTGTCCGTTCTGCTGTCGGGTGAGCGATTTCCTACACATTGAATGTACTGCTGTATTCATGGCATACCATTTAAATATTAACAACTAAGAAATACCAAATGCACAGGATATTAGTTTTTTAGATTTATTAAGTGGCAAATAGGCATTAGGGATAATAAACGTGCAATGATTGACTCAACAGTCACATTCTAAACAATTATGATCAGCACAAATTAAAACTTTGCCATATGTTTATTTTGTTATCTTTGCCTGTGCTGTTTTTATGATAACTAAACTTGTAAACTAAGTGGCACATGTGTTAAAATGTCATACATGTAATCACATTCTTTTTACAAGAAAAGAAATTAAAATAGCTTAGTGACATGAAAGTCCTTTGCTCGGCAGTAATCTGTTTGCCTGGCATCTTTCATCCAGACCCAAATATGTAATGGCACAACAGATACGATTTTCTTGAAGTTTCTCATCTTTGTGAAGGTTTTATAAATAACACAATTGGAGGAACGTGCCATTCATTTTCATTTATTGATTATTTTCTCTACTTTAACAATTGACTTGAATCTAAAATTTCATTTCAGCAACATCCATTGCTTTCTTAAACTCTTTTCAATGTACATGCATTACTCCCGACAATTAATATTTTAACAGGTAACCCTTTAGAATAGAATGAGTATTGTCAGCTTAGAAGTTATTATTATTAGATATCATGTAAGATATTTGTTCAGATACAGCACTGCATTAATTTAGTAGCATGTCACCTTCAGGTTCTTAGGTTATTATTAAATGCACACGATTGAACCACAAATTTATCTGATGTACCGATAATCACTAACTGTGTAAATCCCATTGGAATGGATGAAAAACAGAGGGTCTTTAATAATCGTTTATATCTCTGGCTTGCTGGGCGGATTGTCATGGGATTTGCACAGTGTATACAAAAGAGTATAATTAATATCCTCCATGAAAATGAAATTCACAGCTTCAGCAGTTTTGGAGAAATCGGAGTGTATCTGCTTGCACCACTTTTTTGGGGACACCCTGTATAATGAGATATTGCAAGTAAACGAATTTGCCAGTAGTTAATCTTGGATCTCCAGTATGGTAGATCAGTGCAGTACATAGTATCAGGGTCCATTAATATGATAGATACCACAGAAGCTGAATGTGCAAGCTATTTGACTGCTATCCTCTTTCAAGCCAAAAGAGCTTCAGGTTTTGGAATCAAAAAGGATTCCAGTTTTGTGGTCCTTTGTGGACATTTGCGACAGACGAACTTTAGGTGGTAACACATCGAGGGACAACCCGTCGTCTTTAACTCCTGGACAAAGTTATCTTCAGGGACTGCTCCGAAAAAGGAACTTATTATCTGAAAAAGATTCCCGTGGATTATATAGCGTGGATTTTATGGCTGGTATTCTGAAAGGGAGTCTAACTTTAGACCTGGGTTTAAACCAGAGTTAGTCCTACATGAGTGGACCTTTTTTTCCTTTCAAAATACCGTGAAAAGTTTAATGTAACGGGTGAGAGAATTCCTCATGGATGGGCTGGAACCGACGGCCCATCCCTGAGGAATTTTCTCAACGTTTACAGCACAATTTTAGGGTATGTTGGAAAGAAGAAAGTTCCACTCATGTAGGACCTTGGTTTAAACCCGAGTCTAAAGTTATAGACTCCCTTTCAGAATACCAGTCTATGACTTTCCATGCTGTTATTTTGGAGTCTTCGCTGTGAGGACATATCATCGTTGAACTGCAATGCTTCTTTTTAATTCTGGACATTAGTGGACATTATAGTAAGATCATGAGGACTTTATTGTATGCATGAATTATAATTGCCATTGTAGGTGTGTTTTGGACATTCCAAATTCTTGAACCAATCAATTTGATAGAAATCATAATAAATCAGTCTTATTATACAAAATTGAGATCACTTGTACACAAGGCCCATTTGTTTGTGTTTAAAGGGTATTTCTGACTTTGGCGACCTTTCATCAATTCTTTTATTCAGTTTTCTGGACGTTTTTGGATATCAAAGTGAAGTTGTTGACATTTGCATGGCATAATCATTCATTTAAGAGAAAATTAACGAAATTTGGTTTTGTTTTGTTTCTCCAGAAGTCACACATTATTGCTTTAAAGGTAAATCAACTAGAACCTTTTTTTATAATTTATTAGATTTTTAAAATTCCAAACGGAAAGTGTTTTAGACCTTAACAAGTAAAAGGGTACTTGGGAGTTTAAAGAGACACTGGCACATTTGGAAAATAGTACACCTCAAGATTTGTCAAAATTGATATTTTTGCATAATTGTAAAGCTTTTATAAATATTAGCCCTCCTGAAATGATTATGCCAAAATCATTATGGGTAAACGAATGATTTTATAATAAGACCGTAGACAGTGGATTATGGTGTTAAACACAAGAAAAGACACACCGGAGTTGTTTCCCTGGACATCCACCCTGTTTGACCGCTCTGTGATCTTGTGGCTTTATTATCAATGAGTACAAGTCTGTGATATTCATGTAATAAATATATTTGTTGATTAAAGGTGCATTTCGTGTTTCCAACACCTTTTGTTTATTTGGTTCACTAGATATCCTTGGGAAAAGCGTATTCCCAAATTTTGAGTTGATCCCAATCTTGCGGTTTTGTGTTATGAGCAAATGCGGTTTTTCCACGGTCCCATATAGACCACCGTGCTGTAATTTCTGTCCGTTTACGGACAGAAAATACAAAATTACGAATTTCTTACAGTTTCTTACGACCGAATTTGCACGTAAGATTTGGTACACATAGATTACTAAGGCTAACAGTTCAGTTCAGATGATATAAAATCTCAACTTTTTTGATGCAAGTCGGGGGGACGAGGTTGTGGATCACGAAATGCCCCTTTAAAGTTACAACGGGCCCACAAATTAGGCTAAAAATCACTTTAGCCCCATGTTAAGGCTCCTATATGTTACTTATGTTTTATGATTTGACGTTTTAGTGCATAAATATATATGTATTCATCTAAAGTTGTACATTATCATTTGAGAGTAAATTGAACAAATTCCATATTTTGTTGAAAATGTGGAAGTGCCGCTTTAGAACTTTAGTTGACAGTAAATACTGAGACAGGCTTGTGCGTCAGTAAGGCATTGAAATGTACAAATCAAATTATTTATGTATCATTGATTAACATTAAGTCAGCAGTTGAAATATCAATGGCTTTTTGAATGAGACATTTTTGTTTGCGAGTAGTGTATACCGTATGATGTTATTAAACACCTTCACATCATTTAGAAGGTGAGAAATCAATAGGCAATATTTTAGTGGTTCACTATTTGTAAGGCCGTTGCACAGACCTTGTCAATCTCAGAGCTTAGTGATATAAAGACAGAAGCATAAAGAATAAGTTGAATATAAGCAAAATCGTTTGTAAATATCCTTTGCAATCGACAAGACATTTCCTGTTTTTCACTAAGTGTAATTCAAAAGGGTTCTTAAAACAAATTTTGCTATTGACTCCTGCTACCGTGTACGTTGTAATTAAAGTATTTCTGTTATTTTAAACAGGAAATCAATCATGTTTTATTCAAAAGAAAGGACGTGCAGAATCAAATTACAGTCAGCAGGAAGATTTTTTCAAATATATGTTCACATATTTTGATTAAAACAATATAATTGCTTGGCATAGGTTTACACGAATTTTAAAATATTTTTCTAATACAACATTACGAGAAGGGCGTCACTTATGGCACCTGTCCCGATACACCCTTGAAATTCTAATGAAAGGACTCTTTGTATATCTGGGAGGCCTATATAGGATAATTACTAAAAAATTTGTCCCGCCTCCTAGTTTATTCGTTGGTCGACATTCAAGGTCAAAGGTGTCAACGATCTTATCATGCCCCGCGCGGGAGCGCTTGTGGATAACTTGACAGACATGGAGTTTTTTTGCTTGCACATTGATCCTGAGAGCCTTTGATGTCATCAAGCAACTTTTCATGACAATTGAAAATTATGATCAGTGCTAAAATTAAACCGTAATGTTGTGATGAACAGATGGCATAATATTAATGCAACAAAAATAGTTTTTTGTAGTAAAATGATGATCCGTGGTGAGATGATTGTATTTTCAGTGTTTTTTATACAAATTTATATTGGATCTGTATACAAGGTTCTATTTCCACGTTTCTAAGTGGGTCCAATATCAAGATAGGCCAGTTGGGCGAAGTGCCAGCAGTGCCTGTTTATATCATTGCAATATTTCAGAAATATTGACAATTTCTTGACAGCTTACCAGCAGTTATGATCGAGGCGACTATTTAGGTACTACAGTAACTTGAACAAGAGTATATGTGGTAACTTGAGTTAAGTTTACGAAACCACTATTTATACCTCAGTTTTTTCAATCAAAGTCACATACACTAGCATTTTTTGTTTGGAAAAAATGTGATTTATCTCTCATTCTTGGCTATTTTCGGATGGTTTAAATACTTCTGCCATTGCGCGGCGGGCATACATGGTGCCCAGCACCAAAATTTTTTCTTTACGGCCTATGATGGGTTATATGCTCATCCAATTGGCCTAGCCAACAAAAGATGTGTCTATACCCATGTTTTGAGGGTCAATAACACAAACAATAAAACCGTCTTGAGGCCTACAAATATTCTTCATTCTTTCAGCATAGAAAGCACTTTTAATCAAAATTTTGTCATGTTTTTTCTCACATAAATTAATCCAATTTGTCAGTCTGTACAAGTATCAATTAAACCACAACAATTGACCATAATCTATAAATGAAAACAGACAAAATACTATTGTAAAACCAATGGATATCGAAGATAACTAATTACCATTCTTGGACATATTTCATTTGTACCACATCAGAAGCCTCATTATACCACTGTTACAATAAGCCAAACTCCTGAAACTGCCTCACAGGGCTCAGAGATGTCGCCCTTGCTCCACCACCAAAATGTTTTTCCCATAACCAAAAAACGAAACCTTCAAAATACCTTCTGGAGGGGTGAGAATACAAATTGAGGGAGACCGTGTTAGTAGAGAATGCTTATGTGGACACATGTCCTATGTAACCTTGAACAAATTCTAATAAAAGGACTTTTTTGTATATCTGGTATGCCCATATATGAATATTCTGGCCAAGTTTGTCCTCCTTCTATGTTTGCTTGCGTTGGTCAGATATTCAGGTCCAAAGGTCAATGACCTTTATAAGAAAGGCATGTGATGGGTCATAACTGCGCAGCCAATTGGACTAGAACCAAAAGGTGGTGTCTATACCCCTGGTTGTGGGGGTCATAAAAACAATAAACATTTTTTTGATTTTTTCAGCATAGAAAGCACTTTTAATTTGAATTTACAGTTTTTGCGCAACGTAAATTAGCCAATTCGCGCGTTCGTCTGTACAAATATTAACACAATATTTGACCTTAATATTATAATTATGAAACAAGCTACAATATTATTGTATTGTCAAATCATGATTTTGTTCTTGGACAGATCCTAGAACTGATGAGTCCTGTGTGATTTTAATATGTGGTACTATGGTACTATTAAAACTCCCATTACCACTGCGAAATGAGCCCAACTCCCGAAATAGTCGGGACATTGCAGCACGCACCAAATTATCACGGACCACTCAGGCGGCGCTGTGATTCGCCCCTTCCGCAAACTGTTTCTCTCACAAAAAAATACACTGTTACTAGTTCTAGCTTCCTTCCACAACCTACTTTTGCACAGATACCAGGCTGCGCTTAATCGCTGTCGGAAAAAGGTCGCAGAGGTAGCCAACGCAATCACGTGATCAACGGCCGACCTAGTCGCCTAATGTTCCTGGTCAAGATGCTAGGGTCATCAGCAAGGGATTGGAACGGCGACAAAAACCCCTCTCCGCGTGACTAAACCATCATCAAATAGACTTGTGGAAGTTTGTGACGGACACCTCCAACCGCATTGTCCCAATTGTCTGGGATGAAGGCCTCTTTATAGAAGACCCAGGAGAAAGCGTGAGCTCGAACCTCATCTGCCCTAACCAAGAAGCCATGTCAAACCAATTCATATGTATTTTTTTTTTTTTTTTGTTTTTTTCTTTTGCAGAAAGAATCTGATTCTTGGCCAGAAAGCCTGCATTGGAATAATAGATACCGTCATTGCGCTCAAGCAGTGGTTGGCCTCGTCCGTAGACAAGGCCTGTATATCCGAACCCTATGGCACAATCACAGCCACTAGGAAGTCCCAGAAGACTAGGCTTTCGGTTGGTGAAACTTCCGACACCAAGAATTGCAGGACCCTTCACCAGATTGGACAAGAGGTTACACTGAAGAAACGTCATGCCATCACCGAGCCCTTTACGGGTCTTGCCTGTGGCTGTTCGGTAAAAACGAAACCTCGGACAGTCAGTACACTAAGTTAACCCCACTCCTGAAAGACTTCCTTGAGAAACTGCATCCAACTGGTCTATACGATCTCAGAAATTGATGGATCGAACACTTTATCGGCACACCTTGCATGATAATCCTATGATGCTCTTGTGAATTTGCCTGAACAGTGAGCATGGCAGCCTGTTCACAAAGTCCCACCTCAGTGTACGGTCTACATAGAATGCACCAGACAGGTTCGGATCATGGTGTGTTGCGCACTCTGGGACAACGCGTCGACTGGAGGACCTCGTACCAATCCCCTCCCTTTGGAAGATGGATCTGTTCGCTTACAAGCAGATCTAGCCGCCTGGGAAACCACAGCTGTCGTGGCCATATGGGCCACCAGCAGGACCAGGCAGTTTCAGACAATCCACTCGAGGACTTTTGGGATCAGGCAACCTGGAGATGCTATGAATCAACATAGCTATCAATCCTGACCAGGGGGAATCCTGACCGGTCCGCTGCCATGTCGTAGCGTTTGACTGCCCCCGGGATCCGTGTTCCAATAGTAGGCCCCTAATATGACACAATCTGATGATTCATGACTAGAAGATTGTGCGGCAACTTGCAAAGTGGAGCTGTCACTCCACCGACGGCCCTCTGACTTTTGGCTGTGTCTGGGATTAGGGACCCTCCTGGGAGACTGGCCGCAAACCATTGTCCACTCCCGAAACACGGGCCCAATGTCCCAATCCCGGCACCATCCGAATAGCCGAAGAATCTCCCTACATAGGCTGGGACTGATATAGGTCACCACCTTCATATTGTCGCAGCGGATGTTTACACATTTCAAAACCAATTACCACATGTAATGGTGGATTTAAAGGTGCATGTTCCGATTGCAGGCTCCCTTGACTTGCCCGGAAATAGTATCAATTTTGATATCGGATGAAAGGCCGTGTATTTCTCATTGTCGTCCTGATATTTCAGCTTCCAAATCCATTTTCTTTCCCAAGATACAAACAAAAAAATGTCATTTTAATGGTTAACCATCAATATTAGCACAGCAGTGAATAGGGCCTTGCAATGTGCATTATTTAATCGCTTCTGCTATCAACACCGCAAGTCTGTTTTCCATGATACTTGGTGGTAAGTGTATCCTAGTGCATGCCAGGCTCTCATATCAAATAGAGAACAGGAAAGACATAAATCCGAACAAACACCTTTAAGCGGTAGGCAGTGTAGGCAGTTGCCTACAGGGTCTCCTGCTCTTCGTGGCTCCTATTTTCCGATTTTTCTCTGTGAACATATATCTAAATGATAGATACCTTTTTACTGCAATAAACTGCAGGGTAGGGCCTGTGCTAAACCCTCAAATCTATGAATTGGGCTTAGGTATACGCCAGGGGTGTCCAACCTTTTTGACACAGGGCCACACTAATGCGGGCCGCAAACAAGTAATCCGGCTCTTAAGTTTGGTTCATGACGTGTCCACAAAAGCCTGGAAGTAGGACCCATATCTATACCAATATTTGCCGAAAAAGGGACCAATAGCAATAGAAGAGATGCAGATTTTGGGTCAAATTTAACACAAATTTTCCATTTTGGTTGACCTTTTAGCAAATTTGGAAAATTTTGGCTTCCTTTTGAGGAAATTGGACTAACTTTTCCCACAATTTTTAGAAAAATTTGGTTTCAGATTGATGAAATTGGACTAATTTTCCAACAATGTTGAAAAAGTTCAGTTTCAGATTGATGAAATTGAACTAATTCAAATGACTTTTTTTAAGTCTATTATTTAAGATATTTATGCATTTTAATTTTTCTGGGAAGTACCTCGCGGGCCGCATGAGAACTCTTAGAGGGCCGCAAATGGCCGCGCGGGCCGCAGGTTGGACACCCCTGGTATACGCCCTCAAACAACTTTGCTCAATTACAGGATGGTCATAATTTGTAAGTGCTCCGATTGTGCTAGACTATAATGTTAATATGATTGTCACGTCCTAAGGACATAGAAAAATTATAAGTTGCTACCTCTACAATTTATCCAACATTAATCGACATTTTGACAGATAAAAGATGATTGAGGACTCTTAAAACACATATATCCTGTAACTTCTGTAAGCACTAGCATGATCTCAACAAAATACAAGTCGCACAACTCCTAATTTCAGGAATGAAGGATGTAAATTTAAAGCAACAAGGTAGATTCCTTGTTGGATTAAGTTGGCGCACTGATTATCCAATCTTCGGGGATAAAGGTACGCCCAAAACTGACATTGTGAAGATTCTGGGGATGAAGTCGGCCGACACAAAGTTACATATAAAAACGCTCACTTCCATATAACTGTTCCTCCCTGCCCCTATTGAAATTATCAGGAATTCATATCTGGAAGTAAGCGTCTTTTAAATATAACTTCCCTCTCCAGTTCACCCAGTTTATGTATTGCAGAATTGATGGACTGTCTGAAGTTTGAATTTCTCTTTTCTGATAAACTTGGTATCGATTTTACATTCAGTCTTCAGAATTGGTCGCATACACCCCCTTTCTTTAGGATCATGAACGAATGGCTGTAAAACCTTTCCGGACCAGGGGCGTAATAAGGGTCACTTGTCAGAAAGGGGAAAATTCCCGGTTTGAGGCAGATTTTCCCAGTTCGGTTGAAGGTGGTTTTGAGGCAGATTTTCCTGGTTGGAGGTAAAAATGTCCAAGTGAGCAGGAAAGAGGGTTGATTTAGCACAATTTTCCAGCTTTTCTTCCCGCTCAAATCTCTCTGGGGTGTCCAACCTGCCCCCCCCCCAATCTGTTACGCTACTGTTCCTGGCCTAATCGTTCTGGTTAATTCAATATGGTACCTTTACTAACAGGGCATCAATATACCTCCTGTAACAAACTTTTTTTGAGGTTGCGTGTAAAGGTATTTAATCGTTTGAATTCTGGTGTTTGGTTTACAAAATCTACATGATAACCTGTAGTCAATGTGTGAATGTGGCCCACCTACCCCGACTGGAACTTTGTTTTGAGGGAATGCGTAGTTATTGTTTAGAACTCGGCTCCTCCAAAGTTTCACCTCTTTAAGTGGAGAAATGGCTTTGGGTTCTTGTTATGGAAAAGGAG
Source organism: Ophioderma brevispina (assembly GCA_023653785.1). Classification (NCBI taxonomy): domain Eukaryota; kingdom Metazoa; phylum Echinodermata; class Ophiuroidea; order Amphilepidida; family Ophiodermatidae; genus Ophioderma; species Ophioderma brevispina. The sequence continues at coordinate 117,589 of JAMKCH010060368.1, forward strand.
GGCTTAAATGATTCTTTGCCCTTCCGCTGTCCAACCTGCTTGTTTACCTGTAACTGACCACGAGGGGCCCAACTATGCAGGGTCCCTTATTTACACTGCCACATGGGGTAATCCCCGCTTTCTTTCATTAAAGGTGCAACGAGAGATTTTGGGGCACCATATATTATGTCATATGTGATTTTATGTAGATAAGACCCCCAATAGATTTCTTACCTTGTCTGTGGTTACAAAAAGGTCCTTGAAAGTGAAAAACAATGACGATTGTATTTCCTTAATTTCAAATAAAAACAGGCTCTGAAAATTTTGTATTTGCTCTATACGAAATTAGAAATTGCACAATTTGTAACCCAAAGAAATATTTTTCGATTCGACAGTTGAGACATTTCTGACTAGAAAGCTTACATAAGTGCAAAATTAGATTTTTCACCATTTTTAGGGACACCTGTTTGTGTGTGAAATCTATCGTTGCACATTTAATGGACATTGGCTATTGCAGTTCAATGGCTCGTCTTCGGACATCTTTTTTTGCTAATGTGTCGTATCATGCATAAATTGGGGGGAAATCCCCATGGAAAATAGATTTACCATCTTGAGAAGGTGTATAGATCATATAAATGTGCACTGATCGTTGAACTGAATCTGTGACAGACTGATACGAAGTCTACCGAGGATTGAATGAGCTTGCAAACTCGATAGGAACAATCACTATCGATTCAAGTTCAGATCTGTGTAATTAAAGCATCCAGGAAATTAAATCGCTGCTGCCTTTGCTTGATATTTATCTGTGGTTATTAGTGTGTGTTTTCATAACATTAACAATCTGTGACCCAAAGGATGCCTGCTCATATCCGTCTCTAAAGCAGAAATCGACTTGGCTCATCACATTTCTGCACTCATTTTCAGCTATTCTGAGGTCTTTAAATAAATAAAAAAAAAATAAATAAATGTGCAGATTTCTATAGCGCCTTATCAACATTCAGCTATCAAAGCGCCTTAAATTTATTCCGGCGCGTTACTAGGAAATCATCAGATCATTTCATTTCATCTAGGTGGCTGATGGCTTTACGGGCGCCCTTCAAACCATCCATCCTTAGATTGCAATAGTCCCCATAACAGCTCCCCCTATTTCGCTTGGGGAAAAGATGACAGTTGAGACTAACGTATATTGCACAGGGCACACAAACACGTTGACGTCAGCGGGGCTCGAACTCGCGAACTTAGGATCATGAGTCCTGCGCTTATCCGTTGCGCCCACACGTGTGTTTTCATAACATTGACAATCTGTTGACCCCACAGGATGCTTGCCTCATTATCCCGTTCTAAAAAGCATAAACTCGACTTGGCTCACACATTTCTGCCACCTCATTGGCTTATGCCAGCCAAACAAGGTATAGTTTGGCACCCGGCAATAATTTGTCAAGTCATCGTCACCGACCCAAATACTTACTGTTACCCGGAACTGTGTTTTAAAAGAAGTGGTGACTGACATTTCCCCGTCTTCATGAAATTTTCCACAAATCCATTTTTTCTGGACAAGCTGTATCAACCGTGTGACTCTGGTGTTCCAAACTCCAAACTTTCAACAATGGAGTTATACCACGATAAGAAGGCAGTGGCTTTAGATCAAGACCCATCTGAACATACCTGAACATCAGTCTACACACAGCAGACAGCAAACATCCCGATGTGCATGGATTACACCAGCATCAGGTCCAACGCACGTTGCTGCCATTTCAAAAAAAACGAGACCATTTATTCGGCATTTCACAGGAAAAAAGCGATGACCGTGTAGCAAATGTTTTGTCTAAAATGGTCCCTTTTATACCATCCGAAACCGTCACCAACAGATAAAATTCTAACCGGTCACATATTTGTGTTTAAGACCATTATAATTAAACCCAGATATCAAACTTCCACAGACGCCTACTAACGTCTGTTGAAGAGACTCTTATTTTGAACAATGACACTCATAAGAATAGCTCAGCCGGGATGTTGCGGCATGCGGTGTCATCTACAATCCGTGCTGATTCCAATCAAGAGCAGTGCTATATGAAAAAAATATTTATCTACCAGAAGCTGCCCGAATCGCACTCATCTGAGCTAGCGTGGGCGTGAACTTCCAATATCATAAAAAATCAAACTACCCAAATTTGATCCAAAAACAATAATGGCGGGGGGAAAGTCCCCGATTACCCGCAGAATTACATGACCCCACCTGATAACATACCAGCGGAGTTAATGATGCAATGCGGCCCACGATTGTCTTGAATGGCTCAGGAGTTCTGCACTTGCTGCCTTTACAAAAGATCGTCCTTACCCAAGATCTGAAGGAGGCTCTATTCAGCGCACTCCCAAACCAAACAGCCTGTGCGAAACCCTAACAGCCCCAATATGCACAAACTGGAGCCCGGTCGTTGAACTCCGATCTGCCTGCGAACAAGCAGGATTTCGCAGAGTGGCCGGGAAGCACTGTCCACCAGATTGTATATAAAATCACAAATGATATTGAGGAAAGCTTTGAAAAACATCATAAGGCAGGCGTCATCTGGTGGGACCTTACTGCAGCATACGACACAGTGTAGCACACGGACCTGACACTCAAAGCTTCTCAGGACCAGCCCGGATCGTCACCTTGCAACAATTCATAGGTAACATGCTTGCAAACCTTAGCTTTATTCTCAAGACCAGTGATGGGCAGGGTAGTCGTCTGCGTCGTCGAGAATACTGGAGTACCAAAGGGTCGGTACTCGCTCCCATGGGTTCAACTTGTATATCAGCGATTATTCAAACAACATCTAGACAATATGGCTCCGCCGACGATCGTGCCCTTCTCCCACTCGCCGACAGCAGATGGACAGAAGTAGAAAGTACACCTTACTGCAGATATGGCCTACGTGAAGCATATCTCAAGACCTGGAGATCGAAGCTGAGCGAAGCCAAGGAAACCGCTACTACCTTCCATCTCAACACAAAGAGTCATTCGCCAGCCTTCAAATCAACACCAATGGAGAGCCTCTGCCATACAACTCCACGCCAACTATATGGTGTGAAACTTGACCGGCAGCTACTTACCGGCAGGTATCTTCGAGGAATAACTCCTCTGCCGACTTGATGGAGTACCCTAATGGGGTGCCAGCTAGCCCAACGACCCTACGCCCCACTGCCGTGGCTCTGGTCTACAGCAATGCTGAATGCCGTCCGCATGGTGCAATAGCTGTCACACAAAGAAGCTGGACAGGTCTCAACGAGACCTTGAGAGGTATTACTGGTTGCCTCGTCCACTTCCGTTTGAGTTTCTACCAGGGCTTCAGGATTCCCGCAGTACATCGGAGAGAACACCACACGCAACAAACTAGTGAATAAGGCTCTGCTGCACAACAAGCACCTGGACTGCATAACACTGTCAAAGGAATAACAGCAGCCAGGCAGACAGAGACTGTGCTCTCGTCGCCCTTTTATGTTAGAACGCTGCAAAAATCTCCAGCTCCCCATTCAACATACAGACATGGAATACGGCCTGGCTAGATACTACAAACCAGACCAATCTCACATACACATATGACAGAATTACAAAACTGTTAGTATATTAGTCCACGCAAGGAATGGGTCCCCTTAAACCGGATTCGATTAGGAGTCGGTCGCTTCAACAGCATATGCACCGATGGGTGCTGCGGCATCTCAGCCTGCCAATATGGTTTCTCCATCACCAGACTGCGGATCACATATTCTCATACCTTTGTTCCACCGGTGGACATAGACTTCTCAAACCCCAACCAATCAACAGTGAGTGGATCATCGTTTACAACAATTTATTAGCTGCTGCAAGCAAGAAGAAGATGAACCCATCATCAGTACTGTGGGATGGGTTTGATTTTTTGGCGACTAGTTCAGAACCAACTTCGTCATTGCCTTCCATGAAGCTGTTCATAAATATCTTTTTTTGTCTTACTTTTAACATTAAAGCGGCAACTGGCACATTTTCGACAAAAATATGAAATTTCTTCAATGTGCTATCAAATGATAGCCAATGGAGAACAGAATATATTTTTACACATCAAAATAACATACCCAATAACAGATAGGGACATCGGATATGAGGATAAAGACATCCGGTAATGGGTAGGGGGCCCCACTTTTTAAAAAAAGTCTTTCCATCTACTTTAATCAATCAAATGTGTATTATACATGAATTATTTTTTGACTCGTTTACTCACTGATATAAAAACCACAAAGGGTATAGACCGGTTCAAACAGTGGCATAGGTGGGAACATGATAAGTTGCCGTTGTTTTTTTTCTTGTGTTAAACGACATTTTCGTAGTCTGCTGAATTTTCGCGGTCGCCGGCGACCGTTAAATTCCAAAAAGTTCGTTTAACCATAAGGAAGCTTATTTGGATTCTTACATCATTTAGGGGTGAGGGCCTTTTGTATATAAAAGACTTTACAACCATGCAAAAAATATCGATTTGAAAAATTTTGAGGGCCCACTATTTTTAAATGTTGCCATGTCTCTTGAGTGACCAAGGGGGGGGTGTCCTCCAGTTAGGCCAAGGTGGTGGTGGTGGACGGTGGTGGGGGGGGGCATGGGACCCCCCCAAGGAAACCACCTCCCGAGGGAATTTTTGCTCGAATATGTGTACAACATGTGTAGGGTCATTAAGAAAATGCCAAATCAGCAATAAAATGAAATTGTTATTTGGGTTGCAAAGTAGGGGCAAAACATTATTTTCAAAACCACGCGAAAAAAAATGGGAAAAAAAGACGGAAAAAGTTAAAATGCAGCCTGCGCGTACATCAAACTTTTGACAACTATTTTTACGTTGATATCTACTCTAGAAACCCAAACGTCACCAACCCCAAATCGCAATATAAAATGCAAAATTTGTTATTGGGTGGTTGCAAATAGCGGGCACAACAGTTATTCAAAACACGGCGAAAAATGGGCAAAAAGACGGAAATTAAAATGAGCCTCCTTGCGATTAATCAAACTTTTTGAAAACTTATTTTACGTTGATATTACCTCTAGAAGACCCAACGTCCACAATGTTAGTAATAATAATTGTTTACTATATGTTGGAATGTTGGAGGCCAATCACTGTTGGTTGGGTTGCGGGTTAGAGAAATCTATGTACACCGGCGACGAAAGGTAGGGCACTCATGAAGAATGTAAATGTGATCCGCAGTCTGTGATGGAGAGACATTGGAAGGCCCAGATCGCGCGCTGGAGTTGGCCCCATCGGTGCATATTTGCTGTTGAAGCGACGACTCCTGTGAGAATCCGGTTTAAGGTGAACCCATTTCCTTGCGTGGGAGATTGCTGCCAGGTGGTAGTTCTGTCTAAGGTGTGATAGAGAATTGGTATGGTCTTGGGGAGTTATTCAAGCAGGCAGTGTTACATGTCTGTAAGATGTGAATGGGGAGCTGGAGAATTAAGCGGCCCGCCGTACGTGTCGGAGAAAGGTCGGTCGACAAGAGCGCAGTCGCTGTCTACCGAGTTGGTGTTTGTGATTCTTTGACGTGTTATGCAGCAGGTGCGTGTTGTCCAGCGGGCCCTATTCACTAGTGTGTGCGTGTGGGGTTCTCTCCGAAGTGTGCAGGGCTTGCAAGCCGAAACCCGCGTAGAGAACTCAGATGGAGTAGGACGGAGGGCAGCCAGTGGATGGTTTCTTCAAGGTCGGCGTGAGTCAGTATGTATCCAGTATTGGGTGAGGAGATGTGTGCACCCTGCTGGGGAGGCATATCGCAGTGCTTGTAGACAAGAGCCAAGGCAGTGAGTGGTTGTAGTAGTCGTTAGGCTGGCAACCCATGAAGATCCAGCAAGTCGGCACAGGAGGTTATTCTCGAAGATACCTGGCGCATATGGACTCGAGGTGCTGCTGCCGGTAGGTAAGATGCCGGTCAAGCTTGACTCCCAGTAGGTTGTGTAGGAGTGTATGGCAGAGGCGCTCAGTGAGGGCATTTGAAGCTGACGATGAGCCCTCTTTGGTGTTGGGTGAAGGCATCGCGGTTGTGTCTTGCTTCACTAAGCGTCAGGCTCCAGGTCTTAGATATATGCTGCACGTAGGGCCATGTCGGTAGTAAGTGTGCTTTCTACTTCTGCCAGTTTGCTGTCCGAGTGGGAGGAGGGCATGATCGTCGGCGTCGTAGACATATGTCTAGATGTTGTTTGAGGGTAAGTCGCTGATATACAAGTTGAATATATGTATGTGTGAACATTATATCAGCCAAAAAAATTTGCTTTTTGGTTCTTTGATTTTCAAAATCTTCTCAGCGTCTTCCGTTAGTGTCAATGGGCCCCCCACCTAATAACTCATTAATGGCTGGCCGATTTTAATGTTTTCGGTATGAAAAAAGAAGTTACATTTAAAGTCAGACAATTACAAAAAAAATTCAGTGCAAAACAAATTTTGAGGGGTCCCATAACCCCCCGGTCACTAGTGTTAAGCTTAAGCATGTAAGCATCATGTATGAGGCTATAACATTTTGCCTGGAGTCAGAATCTATAAAATCACTACTATCTTCCTTAACTTCTTGAAAGTAGTACTACTGTCTATTTTTTGATTTTTCATTAGACACCTTTTGAGTCAGTTTGAGCTTCAACTTTGCCGTTTTCTAGTTTCCAACCCTTTTTCCTTGCCTTAACTCATGTTATTACCTATGCAATCGGCCGCCTCTAAGTGATTACGAAAGCCTACAAAAACTCAAGTTACACAGTTTGAATTCGACGGATCTACCAAAAATTGCAAACAGGCGATGTTATTCTCTGGCCACCAAAAGTGATCACAAAGATAATTCGCCAATAATCTTCAACAGGCCCGAAAAGCAAGTTGGGATTCCCCCAGAAATATATTTTCTTTTCCCAGTTTACCCCTCCCTATAAAGGTTAGACTTCATTTCTATAAAAAAACGATTTAAACAATAATAATAATACATTTTTAAATGGGCTTGACCAATAAGTTCAAACCGATGAGTTTTAAAAGCGTTACCCCCGACACAACTTATAGTTTCGGAGATATGGGGTAAAAACTGTAAAAAATAGTGAAAAGACAATTTTGGTTTGTACATGGGTCAAAAGTTAAAAGTTGCTTTGATTCAGGTTATATGTGGTGCAAATTGTTTCCCTTGCTTAAAGGATTGAAATAAGGAATAGTTTGCCTTACCTGTTATGCTTTTTGCGTTATCCAACAAAATAGGTCACAAGTCAATAGAATCCAATAGCTGCCAATAGCTGTTGACTTTATTCGCCATTTTGGTTAATAACCAAACACTTAAGATAGTCAAAAATATTCCTGTATTTCATTCTATGAGCTGAACCAACAATTTGAACCATGTTTTACAAAAAAATGAAGCAACTTTTAATTTTTGACCCCTGTACAAATAAAAAAAATGACCTTTTCAAGATTTTACCCCATAATTCCAAAACTGTAAGCCATAGGCAGTATTGAACTATACTTTTTGGGAATCCTTGTAGAGAGACAAACATCATGGTGTGCTTTTCAACAAAAGCGGAACATTTTAAATGTTTTACCCCTGTGTAACCTTGAACTCCAAGCTGGGGACATGAAAAGGGATGTGGCAAGTGCAAGTGCAATGTTTTTGATTATCAATGCATAAAGTACTTGTGTACCAAAATTCACACTTTTATCTAGTTTTGTACACTCACGTGAGATATGTGCACTGCAGTCCCCCCACTACATGTTTTTTCTGAATTGTGAAACTAATAGCCCCCTGCCATCCTCTGGCGCCGCCCCTGAGTGAACTCGTTTTATAATTGCGGAATTGGTTGTACAAATTATATCCATCGATAGGAAAGAAACCACAGACACTGACTGGTTCGTATAATACACTTAATACAATCATTTCTTAATTCATTACTCATTCTTGTATACTTCATTCAGTACATTTTACAGAGAATATTTACGAGTCGATGATTGTATTTACAAGTACAATTTAGAGTATACAACCACAGGACAATAGAACTTTGATTTTTTTTCGAACAAATAATATTACATAGTTTAAATGAATTAGAATCGGCCATACCTTATACTAGTAAGTCAAGACAAAACAGTCAGGTTTATATAAAGAGACACGAGGAAGTTTCCAAAAAAGTGCGGCCTCATTTTTTTCGAAAACTTAATATTTATAATTCACTTAAAGTGAATAAGCCCAAAACGCTGTCTTTATGTAATAGCTTGTAATAAAATTATGATAATTCAAGAATGCTTTTCTATGGAGCTGCTGGGGAAAGCAAACTATGTTCAAAACTATGTTTTTGGTTTTTTTCTGTTTTTCCAAACGTTCTTGGAAGGTATTCTACAGCCAATCAAGGGCAAATTTATAGAAATCTGTATCCTAAAAAAAATCTCCTCACGCCCCTCAATACCGCTATCGAAATAAAACAAATGTTAAAGGTCAGTAGAAGAAATGGGAACAAGTTGAGCAGATGCACTTGAATATCTTTGGTGATCGCTTTTTACATTTACAATTACATTTACAATTTAAAATGAATGTTTTTAAGTTTCCAATGTTTTTGGTGGCTCGAGATAAAACATTTTGCAAACAGAAAAAGCACCCATAAACTCCATATAAAGTCAAACGTCAACACGGTCACACAGGTATTTCTTGCACGCATTTAAGTGCCTGCTTTAAACGCACGTGTCTACGCCAGCGATTTCAATCAACTCTCACGCTTTAATGCTGCGACCACTGAATATCGCACTGACGTCACTGAGTCGAGGAAGATAAATGCACTATAGAGCGCCTCGACTGAGCTAACTGGTCTACTCAAGCAGTAGAAACATTTGGCAGTTGTGAGGTTGATAAGGTTTGTAGATGTGTACCTTGTGTCCTTCCAGAGCCCTCTTTAAGTGTGCTACTCGCATCACCAACCTTACGTTTGCGACGATCACTGATTATGGCAGCGATGGTGTACAGGTATGGATTGATAGCCGAATTAATTGGTAAAACAAAGGTTACAGACCAGGCATACACAGAAGGAGGAAGGGTAAGCACTCTAGCCTGCACCAGAATCCCAAGGAGAATAATTGGAAACCAACATGAAAAATCTGTGGCAACTATTGCTGCAACCTTTGTGGTCAGTCTCATCTGCTCTTTCATTTCCTTGTTTAATCCAGCTCGTTTAGATGATTTGTAAACAACTCTGACAATTTCTGTGTAACACGCTAGTATTGTTAGGTAACAAATGCAGTTGAGACCAAGAAACACTGCAGTGGAAAAATACATGCCTGTTTCAAACCATCGGATGTAGTTTTAAACTTGTCTTTGCGATAACAGGCTCTAGCAAACTCGGGGCATACTATTTCCGTAAACTTTTCTGTGGAGTACTTCTCAGTCAGAGCTAACGGGAGTCCAATGCAAACGTGGGAGTTGTCATAGAATTGGAAATTTACCCCAGATAAGGCTGATGGAATAACACCTAGTGCAAACGCAAAGAGCCATATGAGTACACAACTCATAAGTGTTGATTGCTTGTTCAGTTTTTTGGTAGAATATGGAAATCGTGTACTTACGAATCTGTCCAGGCTAATCAATGTCACAAAAAACACTGAAGCTTCACTAGACAATATTGATAGAGCCCCAGCAATTCTGCAGGTAATGCCGGTCCTCCAGGCTTCAGATTGCATGGGGAAGTATTCTCCAAAGTAAATGTCAGCAGATGCGATGGTGATCATATAGATACCCATAAGAAAGTCAGACATGGCCAGATTGCTAAGAAGCAAGTCTTGCACCTTGTTCTTTTGTGATGACGTCTTTCTCCAGGTCAAGACAAAGACATTTCCACAGAGTGCATTTAAGCCAATTAGCCACATTACTACCAATAATGCTTTATCAGACAATAATCTATTACACGTTAGATAAGGTGATCTATAATCTTCTGCACTGCAGTTGCTTTTATGCAACACAAAACATTCACAAATTTCGTGCTGACTTGCATACAAATTTGTAGATATTGGAAGTTCTGAAAAAGTGTCTTTACTTAGTCTTGTTAAAGGATTATCCTGTAAGTCAAAGAAATTCAAGTGACTCAAGCTTTTGATATCTGGAATTTTTTCCAAGTTGTTGGATGATATGTCCAAAAGAGTAAGATTTGTTGTATCTTTGAATAAGTGTGGATCAAGTTCTACGAACTGATTTGTAGATAAATACAACATGTCCAATTTGGTCAAGCCCTTTAGAATACCATTAGGTAGCCTTTTAAATCTATTTAAGCTTAATGCTATTACTTCCAAATTGGTCATGCTTTCGAATATAGACCTATCTAATGTCTGCAGTTGATTACCAAATAACAAAAGTATACGCATTTTTTTCATGTGATGGAACAAACTACGGTCCAACATAAGTAGTTTATTTTGGTGAAGGAAAAGTTGTTCTAGACTATACAGATTATTGAACAGATTTGCTGGTACCACCCTTAACATGTTTTCGTTTAGGGCGAGAATGATTAATCTGTACAAGCCATGGAATATAGTGCCATCCAGTGTAGTAAAATGATTTTTATCAAGAAAGAGGTAATTCAGGTACATCAAATTCTGAAACAATCTTGTTGGCAATATACTCAGCTTATTGTCTCTTAGATCTAGGACACTTAGCCTGACCAATCCCTGGAAGGAATCATTACTCAAGTTGATCAATTCATTACTGGAAATGTTTAAAACTTTTAAATCATGCAAACCCCAAAACACTCCGGCCTCTATAGTGACAAGGCGATTGGTAATAAGATTCAGAACTTGTAGTTGGCTCAAATCTTCAAAGGTATTTCTAGTCAGTGTATTTATATTATTATCTGTCAAAATTAACACAGCTGTATGAGGAGGATAGATCACCATAGCTTTTTGATAGTGGATGACATTATAATCATCCAGACATTGGAAATCTACCCTCTTGTTACCAAGTGTGGCATTACAATTGGGTGGAAAATCAAAGATACAAACTCCGGGGTTAACTTTTATGCTCGGACAGGTGATTGTGGAGTTGAAGCCCTGTATATCACTGCATCTTGATGTCGTATTTACCGTTGGACCAAATAAGGCACCAGGAACTTCAGGACATTTGAATATAGATGAACCTTCTGAAAATATGGCACTAAGGTAAATGGTAGAATCACCATGTAGATGGACATCAAGAGTTCTGTGCACAAAAATGACACCGCACGGTTCGCCATGTCCATTAATTGACAGGTATCTACTGCCGCAATCAGAGGTCCCTTTCCTTTCAACAGAGAGAGATAGTGACTCATCATACTTGCTATCAATTAAAACTCCAAAGTTAACATCAGAGGGTGCAGTTACTTGAAGACTGCAGGTTTGGTGTGCGATTCCATGGACGGTTACTGTACCATTGATGGGTCCATCAGTAATAATGCAGGTCTGAGAATCATTTCTGTTGGTGTTCCACAGGGGCGTGATCTCTAGTTTGGTGGCAGCCACTACTGATACTTTGTTTAAGGCCAAACTACCATATAATCCAATGACTAACATTGCCATTGCAAGTCTTGGAGATAAACTGTAGCTGTTAATTCCCATATTTGATCACTTCTTTGATATATTATGTAATTATGTAAATTACACAAATGATGAACACATTACAAAAGTCAAAAAGTAAACTGCTACCTTTTGGTCTTTGAGGCTTCTCGAAATGAAAGATACAGGAAGATGTTCCACAACTTCCAGTTAACAGTGCAAGCACCATAAGTATCTAAATGTTGGAATACAACATGGAGTTCAGCATGATGTTGGAGCAATTTTTTTATGAAAAATGATTTCAAAAGACCATCGGACACAACTTAGTCTCCGTCAGAAAGAAGTGTAAAGAATTCCAGTTCTATCTTTCATGTCTTTCTTGTTATCCACAGAATGAGCAACTGGATCTTTAGTTTCCAATGTACATATTTTATTGCAACATAATGAGATTTTTACAACTGAACTTAGGCGTACCTTTTAAATTAATGTCGAACTGGTAATCAATGTTGTCTTTGAGGTATGTTTATAAGTTCTCTGTTGGTGATCTATTCCGTCCCGGCAATGTTAATTGATTGATGTGAAAAGGATGGATAAGCTTGGATAAAACAATCAAGCAACTTCTCACAAGCATTCAGTGAGAGTTCCACAGTTCTGCTCCATATATCAAAACTGATTCTGCAACTTTAGGGATGGATTCACTTCATAAGAGTTGCCACTCAAATCTTCCTTGTTCACATTACCGCCCGTAACTAATACGATGCTTTACTGGTGTCTTGTATTACATTAGCATACCAGCGTCAATATCCAGGCCATACAAAGATGAACAATATTTATCCATCAATGCTTGGATCTCCCAGCTTCATCTGTGAAAACAAACAATGAAATGTTTATAAGGTTGCACTCGCTAAAATGAAGTTGCAAATGTGACTACGTCCACACTTCTGTCAATAATTCTGTCTAGCACATTGGTTCACGGAATTTTAAAGGTAAAGAAATCAATTACCATTATTTGTATTTGAAGTTGCTGTTTGTAAGACTGTTACCCTGACCTTGTCTATCAATGTTATTGCTAATAGCTAACAGCAAGTGCTTAAAAGCTTCTTATTCGTGTGTCACTTCGTTAAAAGTTTTCTACGATTCCATTCATTTTGATAGATTATATTACTTATCCAGTAAAATCAATACAACATATTTGCATGGCTCTTACCTGATGATCGATTGCTATTCATAATTATGTTTATTCCGTTCTTTGATGTGAACTAGTACCCTATCGATATATATATATATACACTGGCGTAACAGGCGGGGGGCAGGGGGGGCAGGTTGCCCCCCCTGACGACTTTGGCCGGGAAAAAATCAGCCGTTTTTTAGCCCTCTGACCGGGAAAAATTGGCCTTTTGACCCCCCTGAGAGGGAAAATTTCCCAAGACTGGGAAATTTGCCCCCTCAGAGCAGGGAGGCCCGATACGCCACTGTATATATATATATATATATATATATATATATATATATATATATATATATATATATATATATATATATATATATATATATATATATATATATATATATATATATACACGATTATATATATACGATTAATGATTACAGAAATGTGTGTTTGTATGAATGTATGCGTATAGATAAGAGAGTGTGCCTTATTGATCGCCACAGCCTCAGTCTTAAAAATTGAATTATTCGGATTCAGTGACCATAATAGGTCGTACAGGCAAAGACCTATATAAATCAACGTAATCCACCTTCGGAACATAGAGAGGACAACCGTGATGATTATCAAACATTACATTTACTGGGCCATGTTAGGAGCATCCGTATCATGGATACACGCGGTCCCGGAACAGCTTACTCAGCAGAATAAATCCTGACACCACCACAAGCCATTACCCAATGACTTGTGGATACGCAAAGAAGAAGAAGAATTACATTTACTGAATTAAATCAAAATTAAATCGTGAAACATGGCATGATGGCAAAATGTTAAGTTTTCATGTACAATAACAGAACATTTGCATAATAAATTGCATTTAACAATGTATCTACCACTATATCTATCTTTGGCTTTGTAAATTTCGGTAGCAACACATGCTCTTTCACAATTTAATGAAACTATACTCTCGACATGTCCATAAAGTGACAGGAATAAAGACAATCACGCTATATATAAAAGAAGTTGTAACTAAATCAAATTGCATAAATAACTGTGAGACCGGTTACGTTACTAAATATAGATTACAAGATTGCAGCAAAGACGCTCGCTTCTAGATTAAATAAAGCTTTACCCAACATTGTCAGTACAGATCAGAATGGTTTTTTTAAGAAAACACGGTGCAGCTTTAAGTATTCGTCTTATAGAAGAATACGAAAACGTAAATGTAGGAGGAGCTATGATTTCCATCGATTTTAGAAAAGCATTTGATACGATTAAAAGAGACTTTATTTTTATGTTCGTGAGAAGTTTAATTTCGGCAGTCAAATGAAAAACAAATTATTACTACTGTTCTATAAAGGGTATTGAAAGTTGTATTCTACATAATGGTCACATGCCAAAATTTCTTCTCACAAGAAGATGGTTTAAAACAAGGTTGTAATTTATCCTCACTATTGTTTATATTACCTGCAGAAATTTTGGCTAGGAAGATAAGACAAACAGAAGATGTCCGAGGCATTAATTTACCCCTTGCAGATTATGGTGTAAATGAAGTCAAAATAATTAAATTTGCTGACGACACGACTTTGTGAGGAACTAACAGTCAATATTAAATGTTAATAAAATACTTGATAGCATTACATTAGTATCAGGTTTACATCTCAACAAAACAAAAACAGATGCCGTTTGGCTTGGTGCAGAGAAAGGCTGTAAAAAGAAAATAGTTGGTATTAATTGGAAATTCGAACCAGATAACAATGTTAAGATATTAGGAGTACGAAAATGAAGAATTGACTGAAAATTGGAAACAAGAAATGTTCATAAAAGAAAGGTCGATTAGGGCTTGGACTATGAGAAACATATCAATGGTCGGTAAAATTCTTGTAGTAAAGAGTCTGATGGCATCACAGTTTTCATATATAGGTTCACTTACATGTACTGAGAGTCACAACTGTGCATGTACATCGCAGCCAGTTTCAAATAAGAGTAGGGTGTAAACCCCTGACTGTTCCAATCCGCCCCAGCATCAAAGCGGGCCATGTTAGGAGCGTCCATATCATGGACGCAGATAAGATGCAACAGCTTGCATAGCCAGTGAGGGGTGGGGAAAGTGCCCCTAACCCCGTTGTAGAATATTTTGAGAGAAAATCATGAAGGAAAAGAGGGATATTTATGCTAAATCAGCCCTTTTTGTACCCTTTTGTTCCGCACCCGGGACATTTTTTGCCTGCAATCAGGACATTATTTTTTTGTATCTGACTGGGAACTTGTTCGATCGGAATTGACCAGCTGGTTACGCTCCTGCGAGTTGCTCTTGCAACTTGCGAGTTAAAATGACTGGATTTGCTCAGCAAACATAATACCTCACACTAACGTTCGATCCTAAATGCTATCATTGAATCTAAATTGTAATCAAGTGCACGAGCAATGTCTTACCTTTAAAAGTGACTCTGAATTGAAGTCTCTACTAACGGCACTCAGAGCAGAGTGAAAGTGAAAATACAAGAAACATCCAATTTCTACCTTAAACTTCGTTATTGCTTGGATTACCATAAATAGTGACGCCATAATACCCCGTTGCTATGGAAACAGTGAAAATGGTGTAGAAATCACTGCACCAATCTTTTTTATGTTACATCTGTCACCTATATTTTGTTCTGGTTTTTGATTTTCATGCATTTGAACATTTTTTCAATGAACAGAATTGGAGAAATGATGTTGTACATTGTCAATTTTCATAAAGTTTTTTGAAAGAGTGCATCCGAGTGTTCATATTTTCAAGGCACCATCAGTGTTTTGCTAAATCAGAAAATCGAAAAAAAAATCATTAGAAATCAGATTTTGTATGTCTGTAACAAAACAACTATCCTCACATACCTTCATGACATTTTGTGATAAGACTGGAAGCAAGCAAGTAAGGATAAAATCGGATAGTTTAGTCTTAACTTTCTATACGGACATTATTGCAACACGAATTTGGATGGAGATTCACAGTTTTCAAAACTGCTGTTTTCTTCCTTTTCTTGCCAATTTTTCATTTGGAAAACATACCTTATGACATATATACAGACTTATCCTTCAACTTTAAGCTACTCAAGAAAATTTTATATATTTTATGCTTTAAATTTCATATATTTTCATATATCATATATGGGCAATCCACAGATATATGCGTTTTACTGCAATAGGTCAAACTCCATTCTGTGTAACTTTACTGCGTGTCAATGTCCCAAACGTCAATTATGCAAGACGCAACTGTTTCTAAACGGATTCCGAATTCAAGGAAGGGATTACACTACATAAAGCAACTCATAAAGGTCAGAAAAGGATTTGCATGATATCATAAGTAACCTTGAAAAAGTGGCCGTTGAAATCTGAAATGCAAATGGGGCATTGTGCATGAAAAAAGAAATCACCACTATTCATTTCCAGCTATTTCCCTCAACTCGTTTAAAGGGCCATCTTAAAGTCTATTCGAAATTTGTGAAATATATTTTTTGTTCAATAATTGAACATAGTCAACGGCCAAGAACTCAAGAATCGTCACCTATATGCCTCAATTCGCAAGGTTTGAGAGAATGGGAGTTTTTTGTTTTTCATGCCGTAAAACCATTTATGTATGATAATATGCCATAGATATATGTAAAACAAATTCTCGATCCGGAATTTTTAAACAACGTTGTGATTTTCCTATATGAAGGACTTCGATTGGAGCTTAGCTATTTCACCCATTAATTAGTTTATGGACACTCATTATGTATATGCAACAACCCCGATTTGTATGAAACTTTGAGGGCGCCTCCCAGGAAATCTCGGAGTCAGCCTGTAAGTATCATGAAATACTATAAGAGTGACACATTTATTATCATTATACGGGGTTGAGAATCAGAAGGACGTAACTAAACACTAAAAGAAATAAATATTAAAGGAATTTCTTTAATTCTGCTTGTTCAGAATTCAAAAAATTGTTCTTTGTTTACTAAAGTTTATATAATGTTTGCTTACTAAACCATTAAAAACTCGGTAATCTTGTAATGATGAGTGGAGATGATTACAATGAGTGTATATCAAGATTGCCAAAAGCAAATTGAGAGCATTACAGAGCATTATAAGGCATTGGTTCCTACTCTTAAATTGATCAGTTGACGTAATTTATCTCGATTTTATGTCCCCCTAAAAGCACAATTCTTGATATACCATTTTTTGTACGCAGGCTGATGCTGTTTTAACCAAACACACTTTTAGCCATGGGATCAAAGGGAAAAGATGACTCAGATAAGGACTTTGGTTACGCATATCGGCGCGAAGTAGCGGATTAATTTCCGCCAATGATTAGTAGAAGAAACAAAAAAAACAACCTTTGACTACTGTGGGGTATGTTAAAGGACACTGGCACATTTGAAAAAAAAAAAAAAAACAAAATAAGTGCGCCCTCAAGATTTTTTCCAAATCGATATTTTGCATGGTTGTAAGTTTTATATAAAAACGCCCTCACCCGAAATGATTCAGACAAATCAGCTTCCTTATGGGGAAACATAACGATTTTATAATTAGCGTCGCCGGCGAACGCTAAATGCAGCAGATGACGAAAATGGCGTATAACAAGAACACGATTGCGTATGCAGGTTTCTCACGCTATGCACACTTTTTTGTTTGATGGTCTATAACCTTTTGTGGGTGTTTAATATCAGGGAGTACGAGTCAAAAATATTCATGTAATATACACAATTTGGTGATTACAGTTATGGAAAACTTAAAGTTGGCCTTTCACAATTACCTGGATGTCTTTATATCCTCATATCAATGTTCCTATATGTTTTGGGGTATGTTATTTTATGTGTTAAAACCTAGATCACTGTTCTTCCAAGGCCTAGACTATCATTTGAGAGCAAAGAAGAAATTTTCCATATTTGTTGACAAAGCCAGTGCGCTTTAAGTAGCATGAAATACTATAAGAGTACACATTCTTATCATTATAGACCTTAACAGCTGTACTATATTACGCGATTCAGGTCCAATTCGGCAATCGTTCATACCGGGCAACAGGAACACAATTAAAAACTCGTCACATTCTGCTGAAGAAGAGGGATTACAATGAGTGATAGCAAGATTGCCAAAGGAAAATGAGATTGAATAAAGAGCATTAGAAAGCATAGTCCCTACTCTTTAAATTGATCTCAGTTGATAGTAATTAATTCCCGATTTTATGTCCAAATCGCAATTCTCTATTATCATTGTTGGGAAAGGCGTGTATGCTATTGTTCACAAAACCAGGAAACAAGATGCTCAGATAAGGACTTTGATTAGGCATATCGGCGAAGTAGCGGATTATATTTTCCGCCCATCGATTAGTATAGAAACAAGTCTTAAAGTTGCACATTTCTTCATAATGACATAATGTACATTTTCAATTCTTTCCCTGATATTTACAGTTAGATGTAAATCATACTCCAGCACCTCAAATTCCTTTTATCTGGACTTGCAGAACCTTGTATTGCCCATGCAGTTGAAAAACAAAAAAATATCCTCGTTCACCAATAAAAAATTTTTGAGATGACATTTTCGCCATGTATTTCATCATTTATTCGAAAAGGAAAATAATGTGAACAAAAAGTCATGAAAGAAAGCGTTTGGCGGGTGGTAGTGACCTAACATCTTTGTGCCAACAATAAACCCCCATACTTGCTATGCGTATTAAAACCTTTTTTTTATTTAATTACGCGGTTTTCAGAAGAAATCAAAATCATTGTATTACGACTTATATGAAATAAGGTAAACTGGTTGCCGATCAAGGACTATGAGGAAAGCCGGATCTTTTAAGTATAGTAGGTATAAATCTGAATCCCATTCCTAGAAGTTTGGGGAAGAAGGTTGAAGATGTTTCTATAGTTTGAAGGGTGCCTGCCTCAGAATTTTTGTGTCCAACCTCTAGGAAATGAGCGAGAAATGGGTAAAATAGGAGAGAGTACAGGGTGGTGTAAATGTGAAATCAAGTCAAATTGTATTTAAATGTACACCAATGTATTTATCTCATTATAAGGAGTAAAAAAGGTATAGTTGTCTAGGTTCTGACCTTTAGTTAAACAGTACAGCCCCATTAAGTTCAAGGTCATCCTTGGGGGTAAACGATACCCAGTGCTCCGAATTTTGTTGAAATTGGTGTCTCAAATTGTTCGTTCTTGCCTTATTTACAAAATGTTTGGCTTTTTGTTTCGTAATTGCGGGCAAAATGTAACAAAGGGCTCACATGGTCATAGGGGTCACCAAAAACTGACCTCAATTGCAACAGAGCGACACCCAAGATTGAAATTAATTTTCTGCTTTAGTATGGCCAGGGCAATTAATTTGGCACCGGTTTTCAACCAAAAATCTGGCATTGGATTTTTTTTACCCCAGAAGACCTTGAAACCTTATCAAGGGCTGTAGCCGTGTAAACTAAATGTCGGAAACCCATACAAACTATACCTTTTTAAATCCTTATAATGAGGACAAATAGATTGGTGTACATTTAAACACAATTTGATCTTGCTTCAAATTTACCCGTACTAATTGTACCCCCTTATTTTACCCAAAATTCCCCACATTCCAAGAGGTTGGACCCAAAAATTCTGATTCAGCACCCTTCAAAACATAGAAAAACATCTTCACCTTCTCCCCAAATTCTAGAATGGGATTTTGATTTATAACCCTCCTTAGTAATCTCAGCAATTATACGGCGCTGCAATTGCGTACAGGTCGCTGGAATTCCTTACCTTTTGTTTTTATTATAAAAAAAAGTAATAAGTGAATAGAAATGGGGTTCAGCAGAAGCAGTAAGTTAGGGATCTTGGTTCTGTACAAAGATGTTAGGTCACAACTTGCTAAACAACATTTCTTTCATGACTTTTGTTCTGACATCTTTGTTTTCATTTTAATGTACCCAACGGGTACCAAACACCCAAACACAACGCCAATGAAAAAACTGGTGAGAAAAAATGCATAAGTCCCGGATGTAGCGATTGCGCATCAAACGAAGACAAGTATAAGGGAGCACAGAGTTAAAATCCCTCCGCGCGCCGTTCTAGGTCTATAAAAACCTAGAATTTGAGCGTAATTTGTGTAGTTTGTGTGCGGGTATTTGCCATAGAGATTTGCTTTTGGTGTCATTCATGTGCGTATTCATTCATATTTAATTTTATTTAAAAAAGGATGAGAAAGCGTTTTGGCGGATGTACGGGCGCCACATAAGTGAACCGCCGTTGAAACACCGTTTCTGCGGGGCTCAGGAGCTCGAACAAAACAGGGTGTAATTTTCAAATCTAATTTGCAAAAAACTGACATTGTGATCTATGGTTCAAAAGAAGATATTTTAAAGAGCATGAATTCAAATTCTTCCTGCAAAGTTAGTGCTCTAGCTAAGCCAGGGGCAAAGATATGACGGATACAAGAGAGCGATTAAAGCACGTGTTTCAATAGGTAGACCATTTTGGTCTGTGCCCCCTTATAATGCACGCTTGCTGAAACCGTTGGCTTTCCCTACGGTCACTTTCAACGCGTTTTGAGAAAGAGGGAGCTCACATGGCGACTTGGAACCAAAAGCAGTTTCGCGAGAGTGTGGCGTTCGGCAATTTTCCTCCTCACAATAACCATTTTTGGCGCTCAATTAAAATGTTTTATCGCTCTTGAAAGTTTTCAAATTGAATCATTTATTAAAAATAAAGCCCAAGAGTTATGAGAGATGGCTTAAAATATCATGAACTTGTATTTTGTTGAAGCTTTGTCTCTTGTCTGAAATGGATAATCCCGACTTTCTCACAAAAAAAAACCAAAAAGAGACCGGGATCATCTTACAGTTAGGCATTATTTGCACCCCCTCCCTTGGGGGGGGGGGAGGTAAAGCCTCTTCAAAATGTGTCAGTTACCTTTTAAAGTAAAATGATCCTGGTCTATACACGACAGAAGTAGGAATCCCATCGCACTCACCCCACTCACCCACCCACACCCCCCGCCCCGTGAATTTATCTGCATTTTACGACTGCAGTAGGCCTATATGATTAGGCCTAACTTTAAATACTTTTTGAGGCTTGAGTTTATTAAATTATAAAATAAATCAAGAAGCAAATTGATGAAAATGTTCTGCTAGGGAATAAAAAAAAAATACAAAAAGTGTCATTTTCAACTAGTTGCTTACTGAGAGCTTGTACTCGGTGATTTGTGTGCATATGCAGGGAAACATGATGTGCATCCTGAGATGGTGTAAAGTGGTAGTAAAAATGGAGAAGAGAAAAATCGGAAATGGGCCCGGACTTGGAAATTGCTATATCTAAAAAAGGATTCATGTTAATAGGGACGCACAAATTTGGAGATAAACTCAAATGATTGTTAGCCATAATTAGACGTCCATTGCTTTGATGGTGAAAAATTCACGTGCGTTATAAGGGAGAACACAGTAAAAAATCCCTCCGCCGCGAAAATGCAACACCGCGATAGGTCCTAAAACCTAGAATTTAAGCATAATTTGTGTAGTTTTGTGGCGGTATTTGCCCTAGAGATTTGCTTATTTTGGTGTCATTCATGTGCGTATTCATCATATTTAACTTTTGATTTTTAAAAAAAAAAACAGGATGAGAAAAGCGTCTGGCGGTACGATACGGTGACATTAAGTGAAACCGCGTGAAACACGATCTGCGGGCCTCAGGAGCTCGAAAAAAACGGGTTGGTAATTTTCAAATCTAATTAATTTGCAAAAAACTGACATTGTTGATCTATGTTCAAAAGAAGATATTTAAAGTGGAATTCAAAATTCTCTCCTGCAAATTTCATTGCTCTAGCTAAGGCTGGGGCAAAGATATAACGGATACAAGAGAGCGAATAAAGCACGTTTCAATAGGTAGATCATTTTGTTACTGTGCCCCCATAACCCCACCTGAGCATATGGGCACGAAATCGGCTGGCCCGACGCGACACCGCAACACCACAGAAGCTGTGATATCCCCGGTGCTGCGTCGAGATTGGTATATTTGCAAATACTAGTAATTCGATATCGCAAATGATTAGGTGTTTGAAAATGTTCTATTTTCGATATCGCAAAAGTGGTATATTTGGTATATTACTAATATTCGATAGTAGTATTTGGTAACCCTCAAATATTGGTAGTTTTTCCTGTAAAAAACGACCGTGACGTAGTGTTATTGGCTAGATTATATCTGCTTATAGTTCGATCGTACATGTCGGAAGGGAGCTGCAAAACATAAATTACTGTCCGCCACAATTCCTTTGATGTAGTCCTAAATTCTTTTTATATTATAAGCAGTGTTTCCTTGACTGATTGCCAGTCATGTTAAAATTGATTGATTTTGAAACGGTGATGTCTTAAACCGTTAAAAACCCAATTTAAACATAGCAGTCGCCCCACTAGATCAGTGAGTCGCCCCTGGATTGAGGGAGATAGTAGGGGCTATCGTAGCGGAAATCAGAGCAACATCGGGCTAACTTTGTGTAGCTGGCCGTTTCTTTTGCACAGTATCATGTTATGTTAGTGGGAAATGCTGGCGAATTTGGTCGCGGAATTGCGGCTTCTGGAACTGTACGTGTTTGCCGGCCAGTTGTTTTGTACGTATTGCAATGTGATACATGTAGACAATAACTCTCTGCCAATTCCTTTCGTTCGTCAAAACTAACGCCCGCATTCCCGGCCAGACCGACCCTGGCCAACGCACAAGGGAATGAATTTATATTAAGCCATTTAACGTGTATTTCAATGGGTATGATCTGATTATTGTGGTGATGTGCGCCCATTCTTAACCAGTCTTCCAGCTGTGTCTTCTTGTAACCGAATAAGAAAAATCATTGTCTTCAATTTCATTCGTCGGTTGCTTTCAATATAATCCACAAAACATGCTTTTTAAAATAAATAAAAGCCTACCCAACAGAGTAATTGCCAAATAATACAAGTTATTATGCCAAAAATCTGTATAATGATTACTCCATAGAGAAGCATAGAGTATACGGTACAAAAAACTTACCTACTTTTTTGAGCGGTACCAAATTTCGACGCACCACCGGTCATGGGAGTTTGTAAGCCCCATAGAATTACTTAAACCATTTAAATAGTGGCGACCAAAAATGGACACAGGTTTCGCTCATAAGTTCCTGGGAAATCAAAAATTATTTATCCCTAGATGTCACAGGGGGCTAAATAAGAAAAAATACAGCGTCGAGCAAATTTTGGACATTTCCAGGTATATTGTGTTCTGGGGGGGCGAGGCTGTTAGCCATCGGACCAGCCCTTAATTTTGAAGAGAAAAATGTGACTTTTACGATTGACACTGATCGTTTTATTAATATACCTTGGGTTATATGATTGTATGTTGCCATCAAGATATATAATACAGGGATCCAAAAGAAAGGAAAACCGAAAGTTCAAATGGCAATTTGTAGGAAGGAAAGCTAATATTTGTTTTTTAAAAAAAAAAAGATCAGAATGTCCGCTTCCAAAACACCCTGCCCATATACTCAATGGACCACAATTGACTGAATAACAAAAATTGTTGTCCATCCAGCAGTTGATTGAAATTTGTTTGGGTATAAGTTGTGGCCGATCCCTCAGAAGCTTCCAGACTCATCCTTGTAACAGATGAAATCGGACCTGCCTATTGTAATCAGCACTCAAAAATAATCAAAATCCCTGCTCTGATCTTTTCAGTGGTGTTACCATGGGGGGGTGGGGGGGCAGTGCCCCCGCTAAGAACCCTACACTCGGCAGCCCCCAAATAAATATCATCATATACCGCCCAAGTTTGGTACTAGTTTGCCATTTTTTAGTTATCGTTGTGAAACGGGATTGAAGTTAGCCTGTATTTTTCTTAGTGTTTTATTTTTTCACAATTAATGTCCCAGATGGTTATCCAAAACTCTCTGCTTACAAATTAATTTCCATTACGTCAGTACTAATTATGCAAGTCATGTCATGTACTTGCCCAATCAGCGCGTCGGCGCCCAGCGTGATCTATCACCCACGCGGTAGTCGGCACTGGCAAGGAAAATTGTCAGTTTCCTGTATGACTCTACCCATGTGTGTAAATGCAAACATATGCACCCTAGGTGTCATATGGTTGTATTTACGATTGCCGGCCAGTGCCTAGAGGGGGGACCCCCTGGCCAAATTTTAATCTGAGTATTAAGAGATAATTTACATTCAAAATTGGGCTTTTAATTAATACATTTAGGAGATTTCTTGTATTGTGATTTTCTGAATTGAACATTCAAAACTTACATATTGTTATACATAAGTATTCTGTTATAGAAAGATGTATGTTGATGCGTGAATGTACACTCACTAGTGTCACATGTATGGTATATTTTTCTGGCATGCTGCCGATTTTCGATTTGATGACTAAAACACTTAGAGATTTTCATTATTAAGTCTATTAAAATTGTGCACTGTATGTATGTGGTGAGGAGAAGACGAGAAAGGGTATGTGAATTATGTATGCAAATTGAAGTGTGTAACTTAGTAAATAGTTTATAAAGAACATGTATGACACTACCACAGGTACTTGACGTTGTGATGTAGTCTGACGACAAGACGAAGGCTGGTTGTAATAAAATACTTGAGAAACGGATTTACCGAGTCACGTGCGTCATTCAGAAGGAGCGCAAGGTTCTGCCCCTTGCAACTTACCCGCGAGTCCTCCGGGGCGCTCACAGGGCCGCGTCCCGCTACAAATTGGTGTCAGAAGTGGCCAGGGATCCTAATTGACGACGTGCGAGGCTGTGGTGAAGGTGGACGTAAGCGACGAAGGAGTTGTATGTGCGACGAAGTAGTGGTGCTGCGGTACGGCTACGGGGATCAACGGCTACGTTGGGTGGACGAAAGAGACGAAGGAGTTGTATGTGCGAGGAGGCGGCGTTGGAGTGGTGTGTGCGACGAAGTAGTGGTGCTATGGAGATGCAACGGCTGGCTACGTTGTGTTGACATAAGTGACTGGGGAGTTGTGTGTGCGACGGAGGCGACGGTAGGGTGCTGCGGTAACTGCTACGTAATATTCAACGGCTGGCTACGTTGTGTTTACATAAGTGACTGGGGAGTTGGTGTGCGACGGGGGCGACGGTAGTGATGCTGGCGAGACAAACTGCTACGGAGATTCAACGACTGGCTACGTTGCGTTGACATAAGTGACTGGGGAGTGGTGTGGTGGGGGCGCGGAGGCGACGGTAGTGGTTGCTAGCGGTAACTGCTACGGGGGGAATCAACGGCGACTTAAAGTGACGTAAGCGATGGCAGCCGGAGGATCTGGAGGGTGAGAATGATTTGCATAGTGGGGAGGCACAAAGAAATCGGTGTAGACCCTAGTCGTGACGATATAGATGGTGTTGTGAGCGATGGTGAGGACGTGAGGTCGGTGCCGCGATGATGTCTGGTGCCATGATCGGTGTAAAGGGGAATATTGGACAGTGAAGAGTGAGGTGGAGAGACATTTTATGAATGGATGAAGGACCAGTGTCAACGATGCGTACCGACTGAGTCATATGGTATCGGGGTGGAGATAGGGTCACCGGGGCATTATAGTAGAGGTGATCGCTAGGCGTTCTAAGCGGGAGAGATTCATTATGGAGAACAGTGGACAGACGACTGAGGAGGACGAGTATGAGGAGACAGAGAGGCGTAGAAGACGAGGATATTGATGAGTTAGACCGTCAGCGGGAGAGGGCGACTTAAGATTGAAAGCGGCGTTCGCGCAATGGTAGAGAAGGAAGGGGAGAAGAAGAGCAAAAGGATAGTTGATGGAAGACAGCATATCGATGCGGTGGAGGAGGGTAGAGGAAGAGATGAAAGTAAGGTTGTGGAGAGAGGAGGAGCGAGCTAATAGATTTGGGTACGTCGCACACAGGTGAAAGAGTAGGAGCGGATTCGGGAGGTTGCACGTGAGCGGCAGATTTGGTTACAGAAGGCGGGATAGCGTCTTAGGGCCGTTGTTACTCAATTGGAGAAGAACGCAGAAGAAAAGATGCGACCATTTAAGATGATGAAACTAAATTGTTGGAGAGAGAAGGACGGATACGTGAACGGGAGGGATACCGAACCGGCGTGTAATGAGTTGTGACAGTTTACACCTTATCTGAGGATGGGGGGAATCAGATGGCCCGTATGACTGGCGAAGGTAAAGTTATAGTATGACAGCATGGTTGAATATTCGAAGAGGGGAGATGGAGAGATACGGCAGCGACTGGAGTTGGAGGAAAGACGACAGATGTGAGGGGGAGGACGGGCGAAGCCCAGTGAGACCGGGTACGCCGAGGAGTGGAGGAGAACTATGGCGCGCAGCAAGGAAAGGAGCAGAGAGTAGGAGATCGAGCGGCCGACGAGCATGGCGGCCCTCTCCGTGGATCAGCAGTGGTCTAGGGGGAGATGTGTTGTATGAGAGGGAGGAGGAAAAGAGGCGACAGAGAAGGGTGACGCAAAGGCAAAATTGATGGGGAGAGAAAGACGGAATAAGCGAGGAGGAAGGACACTACAAGTGTTGGGAGACGGCTCTCCCTTAAATATGAGCGTGCGGGGAGTCATGATATGCCCAGAGGACGGAGCCTTATAACTCTGCAATATTACGGCCGGGAGAAGAAAAGTTAAGAGGGGAGGTGAAGAGATACGGCGGCGGCTAGAGACGGACAGACAGATGCGAGGGGGAGGAATGGGCGAGGCTCAGTGAAACGGAGTATGAAGAGTGGAGGAGTACAGGCGCAGCAAGGAAGGAGAGAGTTAGGGAGATCGGGGCGGCCGACAAGCGTGGCGGACGTGGAACAGCAGTGGCATAGGAGAGCGGGTTCGCCTGAGAGGGAAAAAGAGTGAGAACACGTCACCTTGCCTATGGATCAGCGTGGTGGCGAATTGGTGTTCCTCGTTAAAACGGGATGGATGGAAGTAGCAAATACAGATAGGTAGTAATAACGCTCGTTACGTGAGACCGAACAGTGCGCTCGCCACGGTATGTGCAACCCGCATTGGAGAGAGAGAAGCAGGCGGGAGATGGGAGATATGAAAGTAGACGTCTAGCTAACAGACTGGAATGGTATTAGTGACCCGGACATGTTTTTGTTGGAACCTCCTCCGTGAAGGGGGAAGAAGGTCACGAGTGCAGCAGAAACTGCAGCAAGTATGAGAGAGGCCGAAATATAAAAACGCAGGTTTTGAAATACGTCGGGAAAACGCCCTGGAAGGATTTTCGACTGATTTCGAGGCTTTTAGGAATATAATAAAATGGACTGATAAGGAAGCAACATATCAAGAGGACTAGTGAAAGTTAAGACTGTGGTGCCAGTTACAATTACTTAATGTGTGTGGATTCCTCGAGAGGTGACACAAGGCGTACAGCTCGCAAGTTTGTGCTTGTGGCGGAGACGAGAATGACGTGTGCGAAACTAGGAAAGTGGGGGCGAGATCCAATGGGGAATTCGGCGGAGGTGCCTGAACATATGAAGGAGCTGTTAGAGCAGAGTACTACCCACTTGGAGGGGAAAAAAGGAGAGAGAGAAAAAGTGGCGGAGTTATTATCGAACTATCAGGATGTGTTCTCTGCGGGGAGTTTGATATGGTAGGACGACGAAGGTGAAGCACAGTCTTGATACGGGAGTGCCCGGGCCGGGCCTATTCGGCAGCCATTGAGGAGGGTATCCCCACAGCAGCGTGAGGAGGTGGAACGACAAGTGAACGAGTTGTTTGAGAAAGGGCTAATACAGTCTTCGGATAGTGCTGTGGTTCTAGTCCAGTGGTGTAGTAGAAAGAGGATGGCTCTACGCGCCTTTGTCTGGACCTATCGAAGATTGATGAGGTCATCGATGAAGGACGCATATCCTTTGCCGCGAACGATGATTCGTTGAATGCTTTAGGGGGCGCAAAAGTACTTCAACTCTTCGATTTGGCCTCCGGCTACTGGCAAGTTGAGATGGACACGGACGCTAGAGATAAGTCTGCTTCTCCACCACACAGCGGACTTTATGCTTGGAACGTCCTACCATTTTGGCCTTTGCAATGCGCCCTCAACGTTCGAAAGATTGATGGATAGAGTGTTGGCAGGATTGAGATGGGAGACGCGCCTTGTTTATTTGGACGAAGTGATTGTGTTCGGTAGCCCCGTGTCGGAGTCTGTAGATCGGTTAGAGGAGGTTGTTGCAGAGGTTCCGAGGAGCCGGGTTGAAGCTCAAGCCCTCAAAGTGTCAACTATGCAAAAAGGAGGTGATGTATTTGGGCCACGTAGTATATGAAAAACAAAAAAAGGGGGTGTATTCATTAAGGGATCACGTCCAAGATAGATGCAGTTCGGGATTGGCCGCCGCCAAAGACGCCCACGCAGGTGAGTAGTTCTGGGACTGGCGTCGTCTTACTATCGTCGGTTTATCCGTGGATTTGCTGATATCGCGGCACCTCTCCATCGGCTGACAGAGAAGAAAGTGGGTGTTTGAATGGACGAGCGAATATGACGATGCGTTCAACACGTTAAAAGAGTTGCTGATCAGTGCTCACTTATGGATTACCCGCGGCCAGAGGGCCAATTCATCAGGGACACTGGACGCAGCAAATTGCAATAGGGGGCGGACAAGTCACAAGAAGCAGGATGGCGAGGAGAGAGTTATATAGCTATAGGAGCAAAGTCATTGTCACGGCCAGAGCGAAACTGACGTGTGACGAGAAGAGAGCTGCTTGCTGTGGTTGTATTCCTCAAAAAGTATCGTCACTACCTAGGAGGAAACAAAGTGAAAGTGACGGACCACGGGTCGCTAAGGTGGTTGTGTAACTCAAAAACCCCGAGGGTTAGTGGCGAGATGGCTTGAGGTGCGTCCAGTTTTCAACATCCGATTTGGAGTACAGACCGGCCATTCTAACGCAGACGGGCTGTCAAGAATAACCTGTAGACAGTGTGGGCGGGTGGAGGCTTAAGCATGTCCAAAAGGAGGAGGCTGAGCGAGGAGCAGAAAGGCAGAGGAGATCAGATTGACGTGTGAGATCGGGTGCCAAAACCGAAGTTGCTGGAAGTGACGGGAACAGAGCGGAGGTTATTAGAAGGTCCTTGGTCGGAAGTGCCGTGGAGTCAATACGAGGGAGAACCGGGAAGGTGTGCAGGAGTCGGAAAGTGGCATGATGGCCGCGTACTCATCTGGCGGGCGTGGGGCTCGGTCCGAGTCGGGAACACATGATCGACAAGCCCTGGGCGGATAGAAACCATGACCCCGTATTGGTTGAAGTTTCGTAATGTGGACTATACAACGGGAGATCACACTACAGATGATACGTGAGGCGCAGTGGGCGGACGAGGGGGGACAATGGCTCTGTTCCTGGGGGAAAGCGAAGGCTGGAGAGGGGAGACCCCCATGGAAAGAGGTATTATGCCTTGTCGTCTGCATTGAAGACGTACTGGGGCCAGTGGGACATGTTGGCAGTGAAGGGGGGAATTCTGGTGAAGAGATGGGAGAGTGGAGATGGGAAGACTATTAAGTGGCTGGTCGTGCTACAATGTCTCCGGAGGTGCCCGGAAGCGAGTGCTAGATGAGCTGCATGCATCGAAGGCAGCGCACCTGGGTCGAAGGTGTTCAGAGAGATGTGTCGGATATTGGGGATTGAGAAGACCCGTACGACTCCGCACAACCCCAAGTCCGATGGCCTTGTCGAGCGTTACAACCGGACTGTTGCCAATGCCGTGTCACTCATGATTCAACCGTTCCAGAATCAGAAGGACTGGGACCAGTATCTCTCATATGTGGGCTTCGCTTATCGTTCAAGTGTTCAAGAGTCGAGTGTTCAAGGAGAATGTGAAACAGACTATGCGGAGGAGTTGAGAGAGCGTATTAGGGGAATTCATGAGAGGGCAAGGCACGCTTTGGAGTTCAGTATGAAGAGACAGAAACGGAACTACGACCGTTTGGTGCATGGTCCTGTGTTTAGAGCAGGTCAGTTCGTCTGGTTGTATAACCATACGCGGAAGTTGCGACTTTCCAGGAAGTTAGCCCTGCCGTGGGAGGGCCAATATCTGGTGGTAACCGCGATCGCAGATGTGGGCTTCCGGATCCAGAAGTCTAACACAGGTCGTCATGTGAGTGCAACAAAGTCGTATCTGCATTTCATGATTTTACAGGAGAAGCATTTTGTGTATCATTCTTTTGTGACTTTTCAAATGAAAATAATTCTTACACACGATAAAAATTTATTTTTTTAAATATCTAATAATTATTTCATTCCCACTTAAGTCGACTAATTAAGAAGTAATTGGCTAATTAAAATAGCGTAACTACACACATGATTTCCCGTGTCGTGCAACAAAGTCGTATCTAACAATTACGACTTTGTTGCACGACACGGGAAATTCAATTTTGAGTGCAACAAAGTCGTATCTACACCTAATTAGGCCTAATTAGCCTTATAACTCTGCAATAAATTGAGCCTTATACTTGAAATATATGTTAAATTATGCTTATTCATTTACTTTTGTAAATTAATTAAGTACTGGGCTTAATATTGAGTGGAAAAAGGTCGTAAGTACATATTTTTATATGTTTTTAAGGGTTTTTTGTGCCGAAATTAGCATAAATTAGCATAAATTTGGTAAAAAATGAAATTGCTCTTTTCACAAAATATTTTAGGAGATTTTTACTTATACACCTTTTTAAAAAATCATCGCTTTACAAGAAATAAAATGTCGTATCTGCATACTAGTGTTCCCGTGTCGTGCAACAAAGTCGTATCTACCAGTTACGACTTTGTTGCACGACACGGGAAATTCAATTTTGAGTGCAACAAAGTCGTATCTACACCTAAATAGGCCTATTTAGCTTAATAACTCTGCAATAAATTGAGACTGTCACCTGAAATGTATATCAAATTAAGCGTAATGATCTACGTTTTCGTTTTATATAAATAACTCAATTTCACCAAAAATGTCAGTTACGACTTTGTTGCACTCACATGACGAGGTGTCTAGTGCAGTTTTGTTCGACGGTGAGAGAGAAGGTTGCGCCTTCCATCACGACCTTGGATGTATGGCCAGACGGGCCGGCTGACTTGAGACGAATGGCCAGACGGGCCGGCTGACTTGAGACGAATGGCCAGACGGGCCGGACAATTTGAGACGAATGGCAGACGTGCCGGATGACTTTGGATGGCCAGACGGGACGGACAACTTGGATGAATGGCCAGACGGGCCGGACAACTTAGATGAATGGCCAGACGGGCCAGACGACTTTGGATGAATGGTCAGACGGGCCGGACAACTTTGGATGACTGGGCGGACGCGCCGGACGACTTGAGACGAATGGCAGATGGGCCAGATGACTTGAGACTAATGGCAGACGCGCCGGACTATATACTTTGGATGGCCAGACGGGCCGGACGACTTGAGATGGATGGCCAGACGGGCCAGATGAGTTAGGATGAACAACCAGCCGGGCCGAAAGACCTTACATAGACGGTCGATAGGAGTAGCTAGAGGGCTAGATAACTGCACCTTGGAGATGGATGTTGCGGGCTTCAAGAGCGCCGAGGCCAGGTTATTGTAAGATACCAGGATTAGTGGTGTACCAATATGAACAAAACACCGAACCAGTCTGGTGGTGTGCTGTTAATGTACCCGTAGATGGGATGATCCACCAAATTTGTCACTGAAATAGAACTCCGTACGTGATAGAGACGACGGCGTCCGGAGCGATAGTGAAGTGCAGCAAAGCTGCATACTGTCGTGAGTGCTCGTCGAAACATTGCAGACGGGCATGTTGACGGCAATGATGATGAAGGTGGGTCCAACACACAGTGCGCTCACACCACGGGACTAGATGCGGCAAGGCGTGGCGACATGTTGGATGATGACGACACTGAACTGGTGGGATGTTCTGCAATACTTGATCGAGGCGAGCCGGGCTGTACGATGACAACACTAGACTGCTGTGATGACAACACCTGAATGGCGCGATGACTACACCTGACTGCTGTGGCGTCAAGAAGATTGTAGTATAGGATTAAGAGTAGGCAGTTTCGGTGCGCATTCCAATCCCGTTTGAACTTACATACGTCTGTGTGCCGGGACGGCACAATCTGGGGAGGGGGCTGTGAAACGGGATTGGAAGTTAGCCTGTATTTCTTAGTGTTTTATTTTGTCACAATTAATGTCCCAGATGGTTATCCATAGCTCTCTGCTTACAAATTAATTTCCATTACGTCAGTACTAATTATGCAAGTCATGTCATGTACTTGCCCAATCAGCGCGTCGGCGCCCAGCGTGATCTACGCGGTAGTCGGCACTGGCAAGGAAAATTGTCAGTTTTCCTGTATGACACTACCACAGGTGCGTGCAAGTCTGGATTGCTGTCGTTTTGAAGACTTTCTGTACATTTTGGATCGGGCAAGTTTAATATTTAAATGCATTTTTATGTAAAAACATTGTAGGCTGAGAGCATGAATAATCAGGATTGTGACATTAGGTTAGATTTATGAAGAAATATTGTCGAGAATTGTGTGTGGAAATTCAAATTTTTACTCGTCCACACATTTGAAAATTGAAGTCAGTATTTTCGTAATTAAAGTTCATGAATTCATGTCAGGATAGCTTCTGATAATAAATTTTGTCATTCTAATATCACCGCTAGGATGTTAGCTTGCTGTCATGTAAATATGGATTACAAGAAATGTGAAATATTAGTGTGAAAAATCGAGAAGCAAACGACAGTGTGCATGTTACAGTCAATGACATTACACTTCAGAAAAATCACTTGAATTTCATTATTTCGTTAAAAATCTTAAAAATCATTAATTGCATACCATATCTGCAGTGATGGGAGATTAGTTGGTGTGTGTTTTGTTGTCAAACTCACTTTATAAAATCGAATTTGAAGAGAGAAAGGAGGTTTTTACACGATACTAAATACTAAAATAACTTCTAAAGACATATGATAACTTTTACTTGCAATCAACAGTTTTAGAAAGTTATCACTTCTTCCCGCATTTATGATTTGGGTGAATTAAAATTGTTTTTTTGTCATTTTGATGTTTTGCGGAATAATTAAACTTCAATTAAAATAATTATCATTCCGTAGGGATAGTTAGGAACATGCTCTCTAGGGAATAATATTATGACTGCCCCTATGTAATAGACGGATATAGATTTATTATTGTATGATGATTGAGATACTGGGAACATATTGCCCCTCCCTTTAGAGTTAGTGTTAAATGTGTAATTAAGAACTGGGATACTCACATCATGGCGTGTGTGGATTTGATCGAGGGGGATGATGTGCGTTAAAACTAAATACAGATACTCACATCATGGCGAGTATGTGCTAGATCGAGGGGGATGATGTGAGTAAAACAAAAAGACAGATACTCACATCATGGCGTATATGTATTTGATAGAGGGGGGATGATGTGAGTTAAAACAAAAAAAAAGATAGAAAGAATAAAGAAGTTGATGTCATTATTTTTGCATTAACCATGATTTGTATTGCAGCTATTAAAGGTAAGCTAGGGCATTGTTGGTTCAAACCTTGCACTCTACACTTCAGGGACAAGGTCCCACTCTACGCTTCAGGGACGAGGTCCCACTCGACGCTTCAGGGACGAGGTCCCACTCTACGCTTCAGGGACGAGGTCCTACTCTACACTTCAGGGACGAGGTCCCACTCGACGCTTCATGGCTGCTATGGTTTGAACCAAACAAAAAAGTGGGGGTCCCTGGTTTTAATTACATTAGAGTGTATGTGTGTGTAAGATATCAAAAAACTCCCATGTGTGTAAATGCAAACATATGCACCCTAGGTGTCATATGGTTGTATTTACGATTGCCGGCCAGTGCCTAGAGGGGGGACCCCCTGGCCAATTTTAATCTGAGTATTAAGAGATAAATTTACATTCAAAATTGGGCTTTTAATTAATACATTTAGGAGATTTCTTGTATTGTGATTTTCTGAATTGAACATTCAAAACTTACATATTGTTATACATAAAGTATTCTGTTATAGAAAGGTGTATGTTGATGCGTGCATGTACACTCACTAGTGTCACATGTATGGTATATTTTTCTGGCATGCTGCCGATTTTCGATTTGATGACTAAAACACTTAGAGATTTTCATTATTAAAGTCTATTAAAATTGTGCACTGTATGTATGTGGTGAGGAGAAGACGAGAAATGGTATGTGAATTATGTATGCAAATTGAAGTGTGTAACTTAGTAAATAGTTTATAAAGAACATGTAATCGCAGTTTCCTTTATGACACTACCACAGGTACTTGACGTTGTGATTTAGTCTGACGACAAGACGAAGGCTGGTTGTAATAAAATACTTGAGAAACGGATTTACCGAGTCACGTGCGTCATTCAGAAGGAGCGCAAGGTTCTGCCCCTTGCAACTTACCCGCGAGTCCTCCGGTCCTCCTCTGTGAGCACAGGGCCGCGTCCCGAGCTACAGTTGGCATTTTTTAGTTATTGTTGTTTTAGTGTTCAGCCAATCAGAGGCCCTACGTGGTTACCATGGCAACCAGAACAGTATTTTTTGATCAAAATCGAAGCTATTTTTCAATTTTGACCCATGTGGAAGTTAAACGTTGACCATTTTATGTTTTGGCTTATAACTTGAAATCTATATATCACAGATAGGAGAATCGTTTTTGAATCCTTGTGACCCGAGGAATACAATAATGCAGTTTTTTTAACACGATATAAACAAATCTGTACTTTGAAATTGTGGTAAAATTACCTCCAAGCGATAGAGTTGAGAACAAAACAGTTTTTAGCAAGTGATTGAGTTTCTCTGTTATTCCGTCTATTTGTAACAAACACTCTCAGGTGATATGGGACAGGGGACTTACTTGGCAACTGCATGTTCAGAAGAAAAAAAGTAATATTTCCGAATTAAAAAGGAAGAAAAATTCCAGAAAAAATCCAAATTAAAAATTAAATGGAGAAACAACTCCAGAAAAAAATTAAAATGTTAAGAAATTAAAAAAAAATTAAAGAAACCAAACAAAACAAATCCATAAAAAAACCTAATAAAATTACCAAAGCAATGCAAAAAAAAAAGATATGAGGCAGTATGCGGCACACTTGGAAATCTGTCTTGTTTTTAAAAATACGGATGATTTCAAACACAAATCTGACATTTATGACAACGTGAAATATTAAAATAACAGTTAAGGTAACTTTTAACAAGCTTTAATGTCCTTTTTGATGAAAATATGAAAACAAAACTGATCGTGGCTTTAGTACCTCACACTTATGTTCAATCCTACATGTCACCATGGAATTCATATTGTCATCCTAAATGTCACCATGGAATCCATATTGTCAATCCTAAATGTCACCATAGAATCCATATTGTCAATCCTTAATGTTACCATTGAATTCACATCGTTCAATCCTAAATGTCGCCATTAAATCCACATTGTTCAATCCTTAATGTCACCATTGAATCCACATCGTTCAATCCTAAATGTCACCATTGTCAATCCTAAATGTCACCATTGAATCCACATTTTTCAATCCTAAATGTCACCATGGAATCCATATTGTCAATCCTAATGTCACCATTGAATCCACATTGTTCAATCCTAAATGTCACCATTGAATCCACATTGTTCAATCCTAAATGTCACCATGGAATCCACATTGTTCAATCCTAAATGCCATCGTTATATCCATGTATATATATTGTTCAATTCTAAATGTCACCATTGTCAATCCTAAGCGAAAGAAGAATACCTTACCTTTAAAGTGACTCTGAATTGAATCTCTCGTTAACGCACTAAAACGCAGCCTCATACAAGGCACATAAAGTGAAAATACAACAAATTTAATTTCACTGACTGAAACCCCTTATCAGTGCTCGGATTTCCATTCAAGAGTGACACCATAATATCATATTGGTCATGGAAACAGGGAAATGGTTTAGGACTCGCTGCACCAATCCTTCATATTATAAATCTGTCCCCTATATTTTGTTCTGATTTTTCATTTATATATACCGAGCTTTTAAAAATATCTGTCCTCAAATTAATTTTTCAATAGCGACGAGAAATGTATTGTAAATTGTCAATTTCATTAAATTTTCAGAAAGAAAGGCTCGAAAGTTTTTCATAATGTAAGAACTCCGATCAAAATATTTCTTTACTTAATTTAAGGTAACGCAGCACACCTTAAAAAGGGATAGCCGCGAATAAAAAAACGTGTAAATGCATTTTTTTGGCTTCACAAATCAAGATAAGATGTTACAATTCATGAACAAAAATAACCAAATAGTGAAAAAAGATGTATTTGACAAATTTGTCATACGGCTCTCGCAAATACATACCGCGATGGCGTCTCAAAATCTACTCTAAACAGCTGAAAGACAATAATTTTTGTGTTTTGAGATCAAAGTGTACAGATCATGGTGGCATAAATATTATTACGTTTATAAATCTGGGATACGTATGTATTTTACAGGGAAAATCTTTTTGATCTCAAGGTTTGAAAATTTTTAATACGCCGTATAACATTAAAGAATTATAATGACATTTGTTTATGTTTATGGCGCCCCCTGTTGGTGTAGAGAGAAACTGGCAGGCAAAGCAACCTATACTTTTGCATGGGGAATCTGTTTTTTGCTGTACCACTTTTGTTTCGAATTAAATCATACTACTTTCTTAACAAGCATAATAAGCTAATACTACCAGCTGCATTTTGCTTACCAATTTAGATCAGTAAAGATTCTGCAAGTAATTTTATAACCAGATTTTATGTGGTCGGTCACAGAAACTACTGTATTATTTTGCCTGCCAGAAAACAACATGGCGTCCTGAATGTCAACAATTGACGTCATAGGTCACATCATCATCTGCCCTTGTCTTTAATACACAGAATCCAGCCACCACTTGCAAGGTTTATGTTAGCAATCCATGTCGGTAATACAAAACACCAAATACAAATTATTGATGATTTTTTTTCCGATGTTTCGGTCAGGAAATGAAATCGCTGCTTATCCCTCTAACTATTATAACCATTGTTATCATTTTATTATTACTACATGGCTTCGAATATAAGCTGATATATAAACTGAACTGACACTTACCTCATCTAACCGAAGGGGAGGTGTGCACACAGATTTTAAAATCTAATATGCATTTATGAGTGAACTTTCTTCTGAATACCAAAAACTAAATGAGGGAACTTCTTCGATACTTAAAAACTAAATGAGTGAACTTTGCTCTGCACCAAAACTAAATGAGCGGCGAACTTTCTTCTGATACCAAAAACTAAATGAGTGATCTTTCTTCTGATACCAAAAACTAAAGAGCGAGCTTTCTTCTGATACCAAGACTAAAATGAGTTGGAACTGTCTTCTGATACCAAAAACTAAATGAGTGAACTTTCTTCTGATAACCAAAAACTAATTTAAAGAGTGAGGTGGTAGAACAAAGCCTGTCAAGTTAGCCACTCACCTTTAAATAGCCTTGTTGATCACGTGGACATTGACAGCTGGAATTGACATTAAACATGTAAAAACTATGTAGATGGGGGTAGAAACGATGCAAAAAAAACAAACAAACCTAGTGCTCTTTAAATGATCAAGTTATCCGTAAACTACGCCAATTTCCTGAATCTGGAACCAGAATTACCAAATCTGCTAAAAAAGTTGAGAGATTCAGAAAAATAGCAAACTTTATGTTAAAATTGACCCTAATTATAATCTGCATTTCTGGTGTATACATTGTCAAATATTCTTCCAAAAGTGGTATAACTATCAGTCCCTACCCAAATCTAACTTGACCCCTCCCTCCCGCCCCGGTGTGAAAGCAGATATAGTCCGCCGGGAGCCACAGTCCGGGCTCCATACACTATAACGGAATAAAACGTGAAACTAATGTTGCGTGAAGAATCAACTGAATTGAGTGCCCTGTTCTTTACCCTTGTCGCCGGACTATGAGTACGGCGGACTATAATTACACCTGGCCAATCCAATCCTCACAGTATCAACCTCACCTAATGTGACAGGTGGGTAATTAGTATGGGTGCAAAGCACTAATTAATGTGCCCGTATAACATGCTAAATTTTGTCAATATTTAGAATCTATGATATCCTTATACCTGTCATAACGACTTTTTCAAAATGTTCCCTTTTCCACTATATACTTCAAATCAGGCACACAATTTGTTCACTTTATCATTGTAATTTGTTTTCTTTTCTTTTTTTCGCTATTCAGCTCAGTAAATATCTTGCCTTTTCACCCATTATCATCAGCTCAGTACAGGCATCTGACTTGAAATAGTTTCACTTCAAAAATCACTACTTCTTAATTAAAAACCCATTATAGAATCTAACTATCGCTTATTTTAATAGAGCACACTTGATACGGACCAAAAAAATATACTATTTTAGTCTCATTTTTCTAAACAAGGAAGAATTGGAAATACAGGACTATTAACTGTATAAGTGAATGCCCAAGAGTAAACTGGAAGCTAGGAAAGTAATTAAGAGGCTGCATCAAGAAACCATGTTTTGTTTTGGTCACATCTACAAATATCTTGTATTGTGCCAAATATACTTAAAGAAATTTGAATAAAACTCATAGTAAACTATACAAGCTTAGTATCGCTATAAGATACCTTCATAAAAACCAACAAAGTGTATACCCGAGTGTATACTACGTGAATCAAAAATTGTGCAAGGATTAAAGATGATCTTGACCTTAATGCAATCACTATATCACAGATTGGTTGTTGTTTTTATAAAACACATCTAATATACTTTCATGTGTTGAAAATATGAAAGAAATCGACCGAAAAATACACTAGATATGCGAGTTTTGTAATCACACCCCTTTTTCTCCATTCCTATGGGATTTACACGCATTAAACTTGTGTTTGTGAGAATGTACAATATCATGATGCCTTTGTCACTTAATAAAATGTTACATTTTCTTGAATATTTCAACTACGGATTAATCAATGAATCTAAAATACCAATGTGCCAAGTGATATGACACATCCAAACAGCAATTCACCTATATATTGCAGAGCAAGTAAACAAGATCTTCCCATTGTTTAGGATTTTGCTAAGAGTTGAGTCCCTTATTGGCATAGCTTGTATCTATACCTGGATTACAGTAGTGGTGTTGAAAACCCTTTTCATTTACACATCAGGATTAATTGGGTGAGATTTTGTGTGAACATTTAATTCCTTTTGATGATTACTAAAGTATATTATGGCTATTCATAGATCAATTAAACAAGATAGCAAGGGTCATCATTACTTTCATAATGCTATTCCATGTATATCGTACATTAACGATATATCTTGCTTAACTGTATAAATCCCATTGGAATGGAATGAAAAGAGGTGTGCTTACAGAATTTGTCATATCTGGCTTATTTTCCTGTCGATTGCTTTCATTTTTTCAACATTTGGAAGCATATTAGATTGAGTGATTTTATCAAGGTCAAGGTCATCTGCAATCCTTGCACAATTTTTTTTTATTCTAAGATTTTAAGATATGCTAAGATATTTTGTAGGAATAACACGTTTCTCTAAACATTTGCACCTACTGAGAACATTCAAAGATTTATTGCATAAACAAGTGGAAAATAAACTAAAAATCATTTTGACTTGCCTGCAGCCCTAATTGGCCTTACATAGAAGGGGGCTTGAATTTTCCACTGTGCACGACAGAAAATACAAAATTATTGTATTATTACATAAAGATGACTTGTCTGCTCATTCACTTCCTGTGTGATTCAGTGCATTGTTAAAAGCATTCTTAAAGGTGCAACGAGAGATTTTGAGACGCCCAAATATTGTGTCATAATAGTAATTTCAAATAGATTAGACACTCAATTGACTTTTTACCTTGTATTTGGAAACAGAAATGTCTTAAAGGATAGAAAAAGGTGATTTTGATTTGCTTATGTTTCAATATAAAACATAGGCTGAATTTCGTATTTGCTCCTATACAAAATTAGAATTTCACAATTTTTGTACCAAAGAAACATTTCTCAGCTTAATCCTTTCAGATGTGGATATTTTTGATGGAAAGCTTTACATCAGGGCAAAAATCAGTACTTTCGATTTTTTTAGGGACACCTGATATGTGAAATCTCTTGTTGCACCTTTAATATGAAGAGCCAAGTTTTGAAAAAATAGACAGATTTTTCTGAAAATGTCCTTGTGTCCCTGTAATGATGCATGCTGTTTGGTAGTTTATATAGTACACTAGTTTTATACAAAATTTACTAATTTATAACCATGAAAATTAGCTTACAGACTTTTATTTAATCCAGTTGCATTATGAAAAATTTCCCAACATACATGCAGAGAAAATGTGCAAATGCTTCAAGTTAAGGGTTAGGCCTTAAAAAAAATTGTTTTGATTGCGTAACCTCGAACCGACCCTATTTTTACTACCGACCCTAAATATTTTTATTTTTTTGTGTGCCCCAAAAAAAGTTTTAAAAACCATGTAAAACAAATATTTTAATATGTTGAGGGTTTTCCACATGTTTTATACTGATATTATGTTCATGAAACGCTGAAATGCAAAACAGGAATTTAATGACGTCATACTTCGGTACTCTAATGGATTGCAGGACATTCAAAATGACAAATAAAAAGATGTGTACAGAAAAAGTGAAGATGGGCCATTGTTTTTGTATGTGTGTCATATATTTTGTGTTCTGGTATGTGAAACATAAAAAAAAAAAAAAAAATCCGACCTACCTACCCTATTTTTTTTCTATGTTACGCCAATCAAACAATTTTTTTTAGGCCTTATTTTCAAAATTCTGTTGAGTCTGTGTGCATGAGGGCTCCATACAATTTAGTACCATAACAGCAATAACAAACACTTTGAACAAAGAGTGCTATATACAATGCCTTCCCCAGTTGTGCGGATGAGCTCAGGTGATGGCGGCCAAGCCTAATTACAAACATGGCAACTCAACCAGGCGAATCAAATTCGATAACAGCCAGGGATAACAGCAATACAGGCACGAACAACACGCCGATTTTGGCGCTGTGGTCCCATACCCATATAACCCTCGTCCTCATCCTTGATTTATATATACAAATTCTGAAAGTGGAGTTTAATGCTTCAGGTCCGACAGTTTCGGCATAAGAAAGTATTGCTATAACATATCAAAAATCAGTCAGATCTGACGGCTTGTAATAATAATCATGTATCGTCTTTTATTTAATCTTCTAGATATGTTTATAACACTTGTAATAGTCAATGCCATATTTTAATATATATTTTAAATCATGCGTCACGTGAGAGCCAGAGAAAGAGAATCTGAGAGAGAGAGAGAGAGAGAGAGAGAGAGAGAGAGAGACTGAGAGAGAGAGAGAGAGAGAGAGAGAGAGAGAGAGAGAGAGAGAAGAGAGAGAGAGAGAGAGAGAGTGAGGGAGTTTATGAGTAAATGAGAGTAATACAAAGTTTTTATCCTCTGTGTGTGTATGTATGTATGTGTGCAATGCAAGAATTGTGATTGTGCAATACAGAAATTAGTATCTATTTTGTAAATGTTTTTAAATTGGCATTTTATTAATTTTTTTTAAAATATGAACTTTTCTCTCTGTATATATATATAATATATATATATATATAATATATATATATATATATTATATATATATATATATATATATATATAATATATATATATATATAGATATATATATATTTTAACACTGGTGAAATGTTTTTTACATAATATTTGCATTTAATTTTTTTATTTCCATAGTTCCATCATGTATGTATAGTTTATTGTTCAATATCTTTTGTGAATGGTTATATTGTAATATTCTTATTGCTTATTTTAATGTACCCACACGGACATGTGGAAGATCAATGTATTTTGTTGAACATGTTTTACCATGTTGAACAAGATATTATAAAGGTTTGTAAAGAATTTTCCCCGTTTACGCGTTAAGCCGAAGATGGCGTCTAAATTAAGGGATTTCATGGCCGCCACCGCCTGCTGTTGTGTGCCACCTAAAATATTTCCTATATATAGGTTTAATATCAATGCAACTCTTTTCTTCGATGCAAAGGAGATTCTTAATGACATTGTCAAGAAATTCAAGAATGGCAAAAGCACAGGCTCTGATGAAGTTCGCCCTTCGATCGTAAAGCGTGTCATTCCCTTTATCTCCAAACCCCTTACTTACATCTTCAATAATATCAACTGGTATCTTTCCCTCGTACTCTCAAGGTTGCGAGGGTCATTCCTGTATTCAAGAAAGCGATCTCATGTCTTTCCAAATACCGTTTCCTATAGAGGTTGTGGCTGTTTTAATCGATTGGCTAGGACACAAAAGAATGGAACAGGTGTCCTATACCGTAATACAGTCCATTCCATTTAAGTTGCGTGCAACCTTGGGAATAATCTTGTTTTTGTACACCAATAACATGGTGCAATAACAGCGGTTCTGATTTGATCCTGTTGAACAAAGTTCAGCATTACGGTTGATGACGACACAGGCACAACCTCTATATCTCTTCTTCCTTGTTTTTCCAAATCCTTGAACGCCTTATCTATATATATTCAGTTACGTATTGAAGTACGTTTCCGTACGGACAGTAATGACTAATATATCAAATTTTGCCTTAAATGCGAGATTTATATAGTGCCTTAAACAATTATATATCAAGGCACTTTATTATGTATCCCTAGGATATATCACATTTTAACAAATTGAATACTACTCTTGATTCCAAAAGAATATGGCACTAAGGGAGAGCCGGAGCGGTCATTTTTTTTCGCTTGGGGGATGGAGGATTTTTTTTTGGGGGGGCAAATTTTCCCCACACTACTGATGCACATGAATATTAACACAGTTAACCCAAACTTGTGTTGTCTAAGCAGTGGTTCAAACTAAGCAAGTGGTTAATTTTAACACATAAGCAACACAAAAAAGTTAATCATGTCTAAGAAAGTGGTTCATTTTGACACCGTTGACCAAACCCAGTTTAATACAGTTGTCTAAGAAAGTGGTTCATTTTGACGCAGTTAAGCAAAATATGAATTTTTTAATGGTCCGTCACCCAAAAACAGTTGTCTAAGAAAGTAGTCCATTTTAACACGGTTAAGCCCCCCCCAAAAAAAATAAGTTAAATAAAATAAATAAAGAAATAAAGGAAAACAAAATAATGGCCGTCACCCAAACAAAGTTTAATACAGTTGTCTAAGAAAGTGGTTCATTTTGACACCGTTGACCAAACCCAGTTTAATACAGTTGTCTAAGAAGTGGTTCATTTAAAAGAAAATAACCCAAAACAAAGTTTAATACAGTTGTCTAAGAAAGTAGTTCATTTTGATACAGTGTCTAAAAAAGTGGTTCATTTTGACACCGTTGACCAAACCCAGTTTAATACAGTTGTCTAAGAAGTGGTTCATTTTGACGAAATTAACCCAAACACAGT
Organism: Ophioderma brevispina; assembly: GCA_023653785.1. Classification (NCBI taxonomy): domain Eukaryota; kingdom Metazoa; phylum Echinodermata; class Ophiuroidea; order Amphilepidida; family Ophiodermatidae; genus Ophioderma; species Ophioderma brevispina. The sequence continues at coordinate 160,642 of JAMKCH010060368.1, forward strand.
TTAATACTAAAAAAGTGGTTCATTTTAACACAGTTTCAATTATGCAAATTTTGGGTCACAAAATGACTCAGGAGCATTATCTGTAACTCATTCACTCTTTTTATACATTTATGTTAAATTCCAACTTTTGAGATAAGTCAGAATTTTTTTTTTTTGATGTAGTATTTTTTTCATGTGTAGTATAAAAGTACCATAAGATAAATACTGTGTATAATAAATTCAAGATCTGGAAATTTATTAAGAAGTTGTGATATTCTATATCAAGGGCATCGATTTTAACTTAGTTATTTCACACATAAGTGATATAGCATTATATGCATATGGGAAAAAACACAAATTGTAAGAAAATTGAGGGCGACATTGGAAAAATGCTGAGTCAAGCGGTATGGTCCCCGGTGAAGTGTTTGAATCTGCAAAACCAGATTGGTGTCTGTCTATTGATCTATACAGCATGCTGTGGGTTTTGACCACCAACCATGCTCCAGGAGCACCTCCCCCTTACTAACCTCAAAGGGCAGCTGTATATTTGTTTCGATGATCTTTTTGGACTTTGAATTTTTCTCTCTTACCTGAAAATATAATGAAAAATGTTATATTTTAAAAGAAGCAGAAGTGGGATTCGAACCCCAAACCACTGTATCGTGACATTAGCTATACATAACCACAAGACCAGCAAGGATTGCTCCGGGGATTGCATTGGCGCTCTGGAACGATCGTCACAACTTATCTCTTATGATCCAGGAGCATAAGCGGTGGTCAAAATCGCATATTATCGATCTTTTCAAAACAACATCACACTTACCAATTTGTATGCAATCGGCCTTCTCCCACAAAGTAAATACCAGAAGTATTTAATAAAGAACACCTGTGCATTTGAACATCTGTGGTATTTAGTGACAGGTGCAAGTGAAGTATTCCAACAATGTGATATGCATGGCTACGTATTGCATATAGGGTCTACCTTCTCTGCATTAAAAACAGCTACTATTTTTTAAACCTTACATCTTTGACTTTTTCGTAAATTTTACCTATGCAGAAATCAATGGCATTTTTAATAGATTTAGCAATCAAGCAAAACGGCAAAGAAAAGATGCGTTGAATATGCATGCAACGTCTTTTTCTAATTACTGCCTTTGGTTGCTTCACATAAAAGATCAACCCACTAAATGGCTACACTTTCTTCCAATGAATACTGTCTGAGAGTGATTTAATAATATAGGCACTCTGAGCAGAAGTATTCTACAAATTTAAAGAGATGTGACTTTATAGAGAATGCTACAAAAAGTAGTACCTCAAAATAGAAAAAAAGTAAAAATAAAATGATTTGAAGAAAGCAATTTAATTTCCTGGCATTCTAAAAAATGCTCAAGGGTTTCATTGGACTATTCCATTGAGACCATATTGGTACTTATGGGGGTGACTTGACATAAATCTTTCATGGGGTATTGAAATGGAGTTACCTTATGGTCATTCCGCTTGGAATATATTCACTCCACTGACCTCTACACATGGATAGCGGGTCCGAGTTGCTTTTTGCCGGCTTCGCAATATGGCGGGAAGCATGCATAGCACCTGCTGGATGCACATATTCCAGCACAAATGTTCTATTGTTTTACACAAAAATCCTTTAACTTGACAATAGAATGAAGCCATATTGGCGGCGGAGCAAAGTTCAACTTCCTGTGGTTTCAGTCGGCGACTATCCAGCCCGCTATCCATTGTGTAGAGGTCAGTGATTCAATCCAGTGAAAGATTTAACCAGAGTTGTTCACAGAGGGAGTGCTCATTTCAGAGGTAATTGCCGATGGGCTATTCCATGATTTCAAATTCATACTCCCATGTTGGGTAGTGGGATTTAAAACCCCTTTTTTAAACTTCTACAGTAAACAAAGTCTCTTTATTTATGGTCTGACAATACCTTACCCCTACAGTCCTACAGTAAAAATAATAATAAAGAAAAAATTTGTTACAGGTGGACCTTCGAAGGGGTACATATATGGAGCTCTTGCCCAAATGGAAATGCAATAGTCATTTTCAAATTACAAAATTTCAACAACAAAATCAGAAAAGGGGGTTGCTAATTCACTTTTTTTTTCATCACAAAATTGACAATTAAGGGACTGTTCATTGAGTATTTACATCTCAAATTTTGCATTTCCATTTTTTCTTTCTATTTTTTTTCTGTGTACATCCCACATTATAAGTCTTGGCTAGTGGTTCTTTTTTAGTAATTCTGGAGGTCGTAGCATCTTATGTGTTAGGTGATATCTACGCTCTTCTACCAACCCTGCTGCTTGATTAAGCCCCCTCAGTCGGTAGAGCGTCGTGCATGTAATGCGAAGGTCGCCGGTTCGAATCCGGCCAAGTGCACATGGGTTGTTTTTTTCAACACTATCGTGCGCTGGCCATCTCCAGGGAAAGATTAATAAATATATACATCCTTGCTACCTGGAGAACTAAGTAGTTTAAATCTCAGTTTAAACAGTTGTTTAAAAGTTTAAACAGTTGTTTAAAAGTTTAAACAAGTTGTTTAACGGGTGAACTGAACAATGGATGGATGGACAGATGACCAGCAGACCAACATGACAGTACATACAGACCGACAGAGCGCCATAACAAGTTTGCTCTTATAGCTATGCTGAATTACACAAATACCACATGTGGAAAGGCCTACAGAACTTATTCTGCATGACCATACCTGAGAAATTGATAATCAATTTTTCATGTTGACGCAATATATAAATATTCGCAATCAATTGTGCTCATGTACGCAGGAAATTGGTGTTATAGAAGAAAGATTTCCTCTGAAGTTAAATTCATGGTAGGTTATGCGTATAATTTTTCTGAAAAAATCAACAGCATTGATGTTACAGACATTCAAATATATAGCAAAAACACACCTTTGTATACGATGTATCAAATGCATTAGAGGCAGAAAACTTTTAATCTAGAAAAAAATGACGTAAATGAACATACTGATGTCAAGGTTATGTAGAGCTTTCGAGGAGTCATAGAACTTTCATACTGCATTTTTAATAAAATATTCCCTTTTCGACCCGTCTTAGATGCCGCCTGTATTATCATACTTTTAATTGGATGACTTGTCCCTTGACTGTGCTGTTTCTCTTTGTCTCAGATGCCGCCCTGTAGTATCTAAAAAAAAAGTAAATTCTCGTGCCGAGTAAGCTCGTGCGCGTAGTGGCCCCATCTCTCTTTCCTTAGCGTTTGGGGGGGGGGGGGGGGGGGGGGGTTCCCCGACTCCTCCGTATTAGTGTTTTGCTGTGGGGGGTTTTCGCCACTCCCTCCCGCCAGCGAGTCTGTTACTTTTCCCAGCATTGAAATAATGCTGGTAACCCATTTTTAGCACACCTGGGTGGAAGAGGAGTTAAATTAGGTAAAGTGCCTTACTCAAGGCACACACTTTTGGCCGCAAGTGGGACTCGAACCCACGACCTTTTGGATTGCGGGACGAGCGCTCAAATCACTGGACCACACGTTACCACACTGTGATGTATTATCTACGGTACTTTACTTGGATGACTTGTCGTGGACTGACTGTTTCATCTTTCCGTCTTAGATGCCGCCCATGTATTATCTACGGGACTTTTAATTGGATGACTTTCTTGGACTGCTGTTCCATCTTTCCGTCTTAGATGCCGCCCATGTATTATCTACGGGACTTTTAATTGGGGTGCTTGGCCTTGACTGCTGTTCCATCTTTCCGTCTTAGATGCCGCCCATGTAGTATCTACGTCACTTTAATTGGGTGGCTTGTCGTGGACGTGCGGTTCTCTTTCCGTCTTAGATGCCGCCCATGTATTATCTACGGGACTTTTAATTGGGTGGCGTGTCTTGACTTCTGTTCATCTTTCCGTCTTCTATTGCCGCCCATTTATTATCTACGGTACTTTTAATTGGGTGGCTTGTCTTGGACTGCTGTTCATCTTTCCGTCTTAGATGCCGCCCATGTATTATCTACGGTATTTTAATTGGGTGGCTTGTCCCTTGGCACTGCTGTTCATCTTTCCGTCTTAGATGCCAGCCCATTTATTATCTACGTTACTTTTAATTGGGTGACTTGTCTTTTTGACTGCTGTTCATCTTCCGTCTTGATGCCGCCATGTAAGTGATCACCGTACTTTTAATTTGGGTTGACTTGTCTTGGCTGCTGTTCATCTTTCCGTCTTAGATGCCGCCCATGTATTATCTACGGTACTTTTAATTGGATGACTTGTCTTGGGCTGCTGTTCATCTTTCCGTCTAGATGCCGCCCATGTAATTATCACTGTACTTTTAATTGGTGGCTTTGTCCCTTGGACTGCTTTCATCTTTCCGTCTTAGATGCCGCCCATGTATTATCTACGGTACTTTTAATTGGTTGGCTTATCTTGGACTGCTGTTCATCTTTTAATATTAAAATAAAAATGCATATTCATGTTAAACAAAGCTTCAGTTTTGCTGCTATCAAGCAGTGACTAAACATCAAGCTTAAATCAATATTCAGCACTTTTTTTGAAGAACGCCCCCAATTTTTCAAAAAAATTTGAAGATTTTTTACACGGTTACATTGGTAACTGGCTAGTAAACTTACCTTAATGGGTTAACGGGGTAAGCCGCCCGCTTTTGACATTGAAGTTTTTCATTTCACTTAATAGATTGGCCTTCACTCCAAACGCCTCTTAAATTTTCACGCCGATATTTCAATCCTTTTTGATGCGAGAGCTAAAAACTTGATGTTGTAATCCCCCTAGAGTACTGGAAAATTAATATTGGTCGACCAAATGGGGCACTGATTCGCTCGTACTTCCAAACCAACTCTTTTGGGCTCTAAGATTTCACAGGTACATGGAGAAAAAAGTAGCTTTCTTCTGATACAAAATGTTTACCACTTCCGGTAAAAACTTGGGTTCTGGGGACGAGGGCTATTTGCGATCGGGCCATGGACCGTTTAAAGCTCGAAATGTCTGTGTGCCACAACGCAAGGATTTTTGTAATTAGAAATATATAATCGGGGATCCCGAAAATAATTCACTCTGCTGGAAACGGCCTTCCATGTGAAATAGCCGAGAATAGCCCATGTACGTGTCACGCTCATCCATTAGTTGTTTAATTGGGTCAGGCAAGTCAGTTAGCGGTTTCTTCTCGAGGTGGCACTATTTTCACCATGGACGGACCAAACGTAGCATTTCCAGCTTCTGCGGTAAGTTCCAATCTGGGATCCCAATTCCCAATTCTAATTACAAAATCGCTTATTTTATGATAAATAACGCATTTTTTAGCAGACCTTTCACAGGTATAGTTTCCGGGGGGGGATAGGTTCCTAGATAATTAACAACGTAAACTGTGCCAAAATAATCAACTTTGAAATTGGGGGCGCTTTCAAAAAAATGTGCCTTATTGCTTTAAATGACCAAACATTTTTTTATTTGATGACCTTAAATGACCCAAATGACCTCATTGATACAAACTCAACCGGTCCATGATTTCAAAATTTTTAATCCAACCGAGTTTTTGAAACAAATTTTGGACGCCATACACGACCTTTTACCTGGACCTCTTATGGCAACCCCGGGACCCCTTTTACACTTGGGGACAAATCACTGTTTCCAGGTTTGGATTCATCGATACGCTTTAAATTACAAGTGGTTTTCCGACGTTTTTGGACCACCTGCTTCACTTACCTGGAAGTAGTATCGGATTTTGATATCCGAATGAAAGGCCGTATTTTTCTCATTGTCAGCCTGAATTTCAGCTTTTAAATCCTTTTCTTTTCTAAGATGAGACAAAAAACTGCTGTTTTAGATCGTTTAACCATTAATATTAGCACACAGGGTGCTTTGAATCAATCCTATATCAAATTCAATATGCCTCTACTGTACTGTACTTAAAAACATGTCAGTAATACTTCCAGGATTAAAAGTGTTCAACAAGTTGTTGAGACCCACAAGACATTTAATGATAATGCGATAATTCTACTTTTGTGCTAAAATGAGTGTAAGATGTTTATTTTTTTTGGGTCATATGCTTGTATATGAAGTAAAATATCCCAAAACGGTGCCTTGTGTGATGGACGTCATATCCTCTGATAGTACAGTATTGACATTGCAATATACATTACCTGATAATGCATATCGCTTCTCCCACAGTTAGTGGGTGGTAATGTATGCAGTCCTAATGTTCAATTAGAGCAAAAAAACGAAACACGCACCTTATAGGTCTGTGGTGGGTGCCAAAACCCCCTTTATTTCCCCTTTTGGCCGACCCCTGCTCCCAGCCCCCGCACCCGTACTTCCTTATCCCCCCCCTTCGATCACCCGCACCAAGGTATCGTCCGCAAATTTTTTTTGGCTGTTTCTGCATCCTGAATACCTACTGATTGAGAAACTGAGGCTTTGCCAAAATTGCACCCTTGACATTTTGAAATATCCAAGATGTCCGCCAAGATGGCCCGCCACCACATAAAATTAGCAATAACTCTGCTTTACAGCAGCTATAAGGATGATTCTTGTTCTTTGTATGGGTTTTTTTGGTGTTAATGAATTCAAATTGTACTTCGTGTTTAACACTAAAAGTCTTCCCTATATCGAAATCCAAGATTGCCGCCAATATGGCCGCAACCCACATATAATTAGCAATAGCTCATCATCTATAGCTAGTACAATGATGATTCTAGTGTCTTGTATGGTTTTTGGTGTCAAAGAATTCAATTTGTACTTCTTTAAATACTTAAGCCTTCAATAATACCGAAATCCAGAGGGCGGTGCCAAAATGGCCCCAAATTGGCTGCCACAACATTTGCTTATTTGTATCTCAGCTTCAGAAGTAATAAGATATTGGTTTAGTGTCTTTAATTAGATTTTAATAGTCAACGTGTCTGTTTATCATTATTTTGACTTCAAGGAAGCTCCGGCTGCTTAACAACAAGACTTCACAAAATAAGCTGAAACTTGCATGATCCTCTCAATCCTGATCACCATCCCACTGGTTTGATCGATATCGTTTTGGTATGAATACCCCTTAGGTTGTGAATGCTGATAATGCAGTTGCTATAAGATTTAAGCAAATGAATGAGTCTAATTCAGTTTGCCAGAGGGGTTTAATAGGTCAAAATAAAAAAACCCAACGTGGTGACAATGGCTGTAAGCAAAAAGCAAATGAGAATGGGATTTCGTTTGCTCAAAAACCAGAACTAATCTTTTCCAGATTTTTTGAAGGGTTTGATGACGAGGTCACTCACTGTTGATTGTTAAAGAAATCTTCTGTTACGAAAGGAGCGGTCACGCTGGAAAGCAGGTCAGTAAACAACACCAGCTTAGCCTGAGTTGCCCCTCTTCCACCGCAAGAAAGTCCTTCTTAATAATGTAAAAAACAAAGTCAGCTTATCGACATCATTGGCAATGCCTGCTGCATAACACTGTAAAGATCAACAACTCGTCACCCCCTGCGGGTTTCGGGGTTTTATAAGAGTTGGCCCGATGTGTTTCCCCTGCATGTCTTAAAAGGCGATCTAAAGGGCAACTCGTCTGTTTATTTTGAACAGACGGGTGGTATTTAAATTTAGGATTATATTATAAATGTGTATGATTTCGACTGGGTAATTGTATTATTAAGATGTTTTTGTTGTATTACTCGTTTAAGTACGGTAGCTAAAATCAATTATCATAAAAACAACAATTTATCAATACTTGTACCTAGGTAAGCACCTATTTATTTTTTTGTAATAATAATTAGTAGCATGTTTAGGTTTCTACTGTCTAATGTGATGTACGTTTAAATCTATCAGTTGGTCATAATGCCTCAAGTGTTTTGGGGCCATTTATAAAATGTACATTATGCGACAATCTATTTGGTCTGTACAGGGATCTCATGTTTGCATGTTCTCATGTGATTGTCGACGATCTGTATTTGAAGTTGACGTTTTTTTCTTGTACATGGAGATTTGATGACTTTGTCATCAGTCTATATTGTAGTTATAAATTTATCAGTAATATCTTTTGAACTTGTTTTTATTGATGCATGTTTTTCAAGTGTATCTTTGCAATTAGTTGGTTTGTCTTGTTTTATACTGATAGGTGATGCTCTAGGTTCTCACTGTAGATGGTGTATCCTTTTTATTAGTTAATTTGTTAATTTACTTTACACTGAAGTTTTTAATATTGCGTTTGTTTTTTATATTTATGTTAAAATGACATGTAATGACCCGATATACACAATGTGTTGATTTGTCGTTAAACTTTAATCTCACTCACTCACTCACACAAGCCTCGGCAGACAGAGACTGTGCTCTCGTCAACTTTCTGTCGACACGCTGCTTACCTCTCCAGCTCCCATTCAACATTGTACGGACATGGAATACTGCCTGGTTAGATACTTCGGACCAGACCAGCTATTACACCTATGACATAACTACCACCTGGTAGCAATCTTCCACATAAGGAATGGGTCCCTTAAACCGGATTCGCACAGGATCTGTCCGCTTCAACAGCAATCGTGCACGATGGCTGCTACCATTCGGCCAGCCGGCCAAATGTGGTGCTCCATTACAGACTGCGGAGCACATTCTCAATGATGCCCTACCTATACTTCTCAAACCCCAACCATCCACAGTGATCTGACTCCACCAGTCAAATTTTAGTCTGCTGCCGAATAACGCACGAAGAAGAACAACAACTCCTGGGCCGTGTGAAAGTTCTTCAAGAACAACAGCGCACAGTAGTACATCGACTTATTTTGACAGGATCTCATTTGAGTAGAAATAATCTTTCCCTAAGGCAACCAACTTGGAAGGCTAAGCTTTTGACACTCAGCGAATGCCATCATCAGAGCAAACTAAAACAGTCATGATGTTTCACCCTTAATATACACCAGTAAACAAAGGAGAGAGAACCTAAGAGATGAGTTAAGGATACCCCAGTAATTAAGTTTTCCGGTTCATTGGTTGAAGGCATCCCTTGTAGTAGTCTACCCCATTGTCCCGATTTGAATTGTTAGGGAAGACTTGATGTTATGGTATTGATGGAGTTTCCTTTCAGTCGAATTAGTGTTCCTGTCCACAATTTTAGTCCTTGTCCCAGTCAATGTTTATGTTGGTCGTTCCACACATGTCAGCGAATGCCGAATTTGTGTGTAATTGCCCATTTCTGATCTCTTTCTGTGGTTCGTCGTTCTCTTTTATCAATGACTGCCGGTTTCACCCATTGTACACTTTGAAAACATGATCCACAAGAATAGATAGATAACTGCTAGGGGGCGTTCCTTGTTACGGGTTCTTTAGGGTGTATTAGTTGTTGTTGTAGAGTGTTAGTAGTCTTAAAATACACGTAGTTTCGTCTTCTGTTTCGGGGCTAGCTCTCTTACCTTACATCATAGCAAAGCGTTAACTACATCTTCATCTCTGACCGGAGAGACCAGACACCAGTAAAAGACAGTGATTTCGCTACGTTTCACATCTACTCTACCCTCAAAGACTCGGAGATATGCTAGTCTCCTTTGTTTAGAATCGTCCTATTCAACCTCTGGTCCTCTGAAGGAAGCCTTTACATTACATGACCGTATCAAAGATGACGCGACACTGAGTACGGAACATCGCTGACGTGAAACGAATGTTGGAGTTTTGTTTGCCTAACACGTACTTCATACTTTGAAGGCGACCTATCCTCAAACTGATGGGCTAACGATGGGTTCTCTCGTTTAACCCACCAGTGGCGAACCTGTTTATGGAGTAATTTGAACAGGAAGCCCTTCTGACTGCACTTAATCCACCGCGCATATGAAAACATTATGTGGACGTCACTTTATGTGTTATAGATCGAGACCATTTAATCGTCTTTTTTGACCACCTCAACAGTCTCACAAGATTGTCAACAATTCACTCCTGAGGAGACCCGGACATATCGCATTCCTTGGGTGTTTTGGTATGATGAAATCTGCCTTATTCTTGACACGACTGTCTATCGCAAGGAGAGGAGACTACTGACATATCGCATTCCTTTGGTGTGTTTGTTTAAGATGAAATCTTGACCTTATTCTTGACACGACCTTCTATCCCATACGACAATACTAATTGAATCGCTGTGCAGGTGAATCTGATCCACCATGCACTTCACGCAAATGTGAATTTTCTGTGAATGGAAGAAGGTTGGCAACTGTCAAAATAAGTGGACTTATATTCAAGCTGACCAATGTATAAAGAAGAAACTGATGAAGAATAAACTGATGAATAATTTTCCAAAATATTTTTATCTAATTCGTGTTATTAATTTTATTTTGCAAAATTGGCACAACCTGCTTATGTCAGCGTGGCTTCATTTTTGTTTTGAAGTGTTTGCCAAAGAGTAGTTTTCTTATCAGAACATCTGACAATTTTGATATGTTATGCATCGCACTCATCCTCAAACTCGATTAACCGTTGCCAATTAAGACTACCTTACCATCTAAAACCTGTGTGATTTGCCCACTTTAGATTAACCTGTTTATGAAATTCTCCATCATTTATTTGAATGTTTTGCCAATAAGACCACCGTATAAGACAATTGTGTATCACCTTTTATATTTGATTCATTGACACTATGGACTACCTTAGTTTATGACAACTTTTGGAACATCTTTAATTTGAACGGTTTTGTCAACTTTATAGACTACCCGTTCATGACATCTTTTCCAGCATTTTCTTAGTTGAACGCTTGTGGGCCACATATAAGAATACCATATTATAAACCTGACTACTCTTTGTAATTGGATATGTTGCCAACTTAGACTACTCGATCAGACAACTACTTTTAGGTAATTTTTCACAGTTGAACACTTTGCAACTTCGAACTACCATATGATGAAACATGTATGTACATCATCACATACTTGAATGCTTTTTCACCTTACAGTCAAACTATAATGTCAGTTTTGTGCTTATATCGCAGTTAAATGTCCTGCTAACTACTTTTTTGGTCAACTTTTGCATCATATGAAATGTGAAGGCTTTGCCCAATTGAGACAACCTTATTATGATAACTTACCTTCATATTTCACCTTTATGCCCATTACCAACTCTCCTTTAGTGTACCGAACCCTGTAATGCGTTCAAAGATAGAAATTTTTGAATTATTGATCCCCATAAACTATAGAAGACCCACAATTACAATCGCATTTGCCTTCACGATCTGGACGTTGATAATTAGGTGTGTGATGTCGGCCATCTTGGGATTTCGGTAGAGGAAACTTTAGTGTTTAAAAACGTGAAAATTTGAATTCATTTGACACCAAAACCCATACAAAGAACCCCCAAAGTCATGCCTATATCTTTCTTAAAAGCTGAGCTATTGCTAATTATATTTGGTGGCGGCCCATCTTGGCAGCCATCTTTGATTCAGTATAGGAATACTTTGCTATATAAAATAGTACAAATTTGAATTCAGTGACACCAAAACAATACAAAGACACTCGAATCAGTCATGTACTCGCTATAGAAGCGTACCTATTGCTAATTATATTGGTTTCGGCATGTGGCGGCCATCTGGATGTCGCTATATGGGAAGACTTTATGTTAACAAGAAGTCAATTTTGAATTCATTGGACACCAAAACCCATACAACGACACAAGAATCACTCCTTATAGCTGCGTTAGAAGCCGATTATTTGCTAATTTTTATGTGGGGGCGGCCATCTTGTCGGGCCATCTTGGATATTTCAAAAATGCTCAAGGTGCAATTTTGGCACCCCTCAGTTTCTCAATCAGTAGGTCTTCAGGATGTAAAACAGCCAAAAAAAATTGTGCTGCGCTACGTTTGGGTTTTTTAGTTTTTGGCCCCAGACTATTAACCCAATAACCTATTTTCACCCAATTGACCCTACATGACCTTTAACACCAACTTAAGGTCACCCCTGCCCTACACTCCACTATCATTAATTAATATAATTGGATTCACTGGAAGCGCTACTTATGGAAATTGGGGTGAACTTTATAACCAATACACCTTATATTACTGTTCTTGTGAAAAACAGACACTTAAGCATTTTAAAGCGGTCCTGAAGAATTCCATTTACGACCTATTTTTGGTGCCTAAAATCGGATCCCGACTTTTAGAGTAGTAAACAAAGCATAAAAATCATAATTTCTTGACTAATACGGCGCGTTAAGCTTAAGCCACTTACAGGGTCTTTACTACAACCATTTCCAACACAACAGTGCAAAAAAATGCACTTTGATTAAAAATAGGGGGCGCTGTTTGTTTACATTTTGAAAAAAGTCGCTGATAGTGGCTTTAAAGCTAACCACTTGGAGGGAATTTTAAAACCCAATGCAAATGTCAACATGAAGAAAAAAGCACAAAAGAGTGAATTTCAAAGATGAAATGCCCACTACTTTTGAAGATGGCCCTGTAGTTTTCTCTTTTAGACTGAATGTGCTCTTTTACAAGAGAGTAACTTACGTTTAGCATCACTGTAAAGATTCATCATATTACTAATTTAAGGTCATTAAAAAAAAAAAATACATATAATCTTTGTTTTCCCCTTTTTTTCTTCAAAGTTCAAGGCTTCGAACTCGTAAAAGATCAATAACTTTAATTAATAATTTTGCCTGTTTGTCCTTCTCAAGCAAGGTCCGGCAAATTTATTCCTTAAATTTTATCTATTTTAGACAATAACTCAAGATTCTCTGACTGATACAACACAAATACATGCAGCTTTAACCTTCTGATAGATTTTCATCAATATTCCTATCACTCTTTCTTGGATGTAATTCCGAAAGGGAGACTAACTTTAGACTTGGGTTTAATAAACTAGGCTTTAGTCCCTACATGAGTGGACCCTAGCTTTTTCCTTCTGAAAAATTTTCCTCATGGATGGGCCGTTTCGGCCCATCCATGAGGAATTTCATTACATTTACCTTTGCAACATTATTTTGAAGGAAAAAAATGTCCACCAGTAACTAAACCCTGGTTAAGCCCAGGACTAAAGTTAGTCTCTCCTTTCAGAATACCAGCTATTATCATTATTTTTTTTTTCAAATCAACAAATAACCACCAAAAGTCATGCATTTAACCTTGATAAAACTGTAAGCAAAACCAAAATTAACATGTACATTTAATGAGGAAAAACAGTCAAGACCAAGAACCAGAACGTTCCAATGGGTACATCAATGAAATTATATTTAAATCTCTTTCTATGGTACATGTCTCCCGTACAGGTCTGTGCAAGATGATTTATAAGACGAAGAAAGCCATCAGAATTGGAACAAACAATTGGATATCTTAGATATCACCTCATAGATGTGTGGAACTTGGGAAGGAAGAATGCGTAAGAAGCCATCTTGGTACAGGAGTGATCATCAATTATGAAAGGGGGGGTGGTGGAAATTTCAATATCCAGAAAGGGGAAAAGGGTCTTTATTCATGAAACCTCTTCCGTCAAATGCTTACATACTTACTTACATTCAAATTCTTTCCCCCATATAGCTTTTTTCCTCAGGCAATATTTTTAAAAACCCTGGGGGGGGTGGATTACTTTTTCTTCCTCTGTTCTCACCAATAAAAAATAGGTCCTCAATTTCACATTTTTAAAAGAGAAGACAGACCAACCTGATTTAGAACAAAAGTGACCTACATGCTCAACAATCTCTACAATAATTAAGTCAAGGATAGACTGAAAACAACAATGAAATGCATCACAGTTCCAGAGAATTTGTATGATTAACGAGTCAATCAAATCATTACTTACGTGTTGATTTTGTGTGCCCTGCAGGGACTATAGTTGTTTAAAGAGCTTTTTTCCTATTTTTTTCTAAAAAATTGTAAACTATGCAATTTCATTGCCATATACAGAAACGGCATTTTTGTAAGAAAAGGTGTAAAATTAAAGGTTCAGAATCAACGTTTTTCTGCAAATAAGGGTGTAAACCAGCCTATTCTTGTCTTAACTAACCTTTCAGGCCCCATCCCTAGCATGCGCAAAGGGGGTGTGGTGGGAGGCACGTGTTCCCCCCACCCAATTTGGTTTGCCAGTCATGGGAAAGGATCCATTCGCGTGAATTATGTCCTTAATTCGGAACAATTTTTGTAAAAGCTCATGTTTTGATGAGGATATGTATGTATGAATTACAGCAAGCAGAGCCTTATAACAATGTGTAAATACATGGACTTTTAAAGTTGACTTAGGGTGATGATGGTCCCACCCAATTTCCCCCCTTCAGATTTTCGATGCGACTCCAAAAAATTGTGCGTCAACCGGCGAGAGGCTAGCAAGGCCAGATTTTTCCAGATTACGTTACATATCTCCAAAACCCTGGCTGCGCGACTATTTGTCACAAAATGCCCACTTTTAGGAGCACAAACTGGAATCCCCTTTTTATTCCAGAAACTGAAGCTTTTTGGCTTGAAAGATGACAGCGGAGAAATATATAGCTTGCACATACAGCTTCTGTGGTATCTGGCCAAGTTCTCTATTTCTATCTGCAGCTTTTACAGGTTTGCATTCACTTACTGCTATTTTACAGTTTGATGGAATATATCTTACAGCAATCTGTAAATTTTACAGTAAATGGTACCATCAAACATCGTGGAGAAATCCTACTATCCACCCATTCCAATCCTTATAACATCCAATATAATGTTTAAGTGTTTTAATTAGAATAATATTTTACAGTGTACTGTAATTTTTACGGTAATTTGTTGGCCGAATTGCTGCCAGGATTTACCTGTAAATTAACATGTTTTTTACAGTGCAGCATGTATTGTATTTTGCTAATTTGGAGCTCTTCATTTGGCCCGACTCCTCAAATGTTATTATTAGATTATCAGCAATGTATAATTGGTCAACCAAAGAACTGGTTTTGGTATCATATCAAATATTTCACAATTCAGTTTAGTCGGGCTCTAATTTGTTTTCTTTTTCTGAGCATTATAACATATTCTTTTTTACTTTGAAACATTTTAGGTTGCTTAGAAATATTAATTTTTGAAATTTTAAGAACTGAACGGTTCTTTTCCAAATTGCTTCCTTTAACACATTTCATTACTGAGCTTACAATGAGTCGCGTATACTGACATTTTGTTTTAGGTTTTGAAATTTAACACTTTTCTTAGCTTTAAAATGATATTTTATATAATTACTTTAGTTTTTTTTAAAATGAAAAATTTGTTTAAAGGTCCACTTCAGTAAATTCTTTCATTTTGTGTGTGTGTGTTGTGTGTGTGTGTGTGTGTGTGTGTGAGTTGTGTGTTGGAACTTAAAAAAACGGCCATATCTATCATGTTTATAAACATGACCAAAATGTAATTCTCATCTCACGATTTGGGGAACTTTGGGTCTTTTCAGTGTTCTCCTGAGAGGCAACTTTATGAACCATTTTTGGTTCTTTGATTTCTTAAGTTAACTTTTTCCATCCCATCACAACACAAGGACTTTTAATTATATCCAGGAATTTAGCAATGGGAAAAAGTTATTTCGAGGTGCAAAATCATGAATTTTTTACAAATTTTTGTTATTTTTTTTTTTTGTTTTTCATGAAAGCGGGGAAAAGGCTTAACTAGGATGTGCAGGGGGATCATTCGCCACCGATTTTCTCTTCTAAAATCCATCAACATCCTTTCAGAACCCATTTTAATAAGAATTTGCTTACTCCTCCTTTACATGAACCATTAAACTCTAGAAAGTCTTCAACTTATCTTCTGGGTTCAATGCCCCTACAAACAGACAAACCCCTTAAATCACTGCTACATTAAAGTCTTATACAATTTACTAATTTTTCTTTTGTTTGCTTTGTGCTGACACTGAAACCGTCTCCGAAATAGAAAATGAATTCAGTAACCATTTGCCCAAGAACTAAAACTTCAGACAGAATGAAACGACAGTGAAGAAACAAGCCTTTGTGACAATCAAAGACCATAAGGAAAACTTTCAAGATAACACCAAGTGTAGGTTAATTAACCCCACGAAGTCCGAAATGGGCCGACCTAGCAAAGTAATGTTAATCTATCACACAAAAAATAGATCTAGATAAGCGTAAAATCATGGAGTACACGTCTGCCGTACTCGAATGGTTTAATGACTTGGACCAAAAAGACAAATTAACATTTCTTGTGTTCGACATCCAAGACTTTTACCCATCAATCTCAGAACAACTTTAAAAGAATGTTGCAATGGGCTGGAAAATATACCAAAATATCTGATACCGAATACAGGACCATCCTACACTCGCGCCGCACAACACTCCATGACCACAATCAAAACCACCTGGGTTAAGAAAGGCACAATCAACCAATTCGATGTATCAATGGGTGCATACGATGGCGCTGAGGTTTGCGAATTAGTTGGACTCTTTATCTTAGACAAACTAAACTCCTCAATCTTGAGAGTGTAGGCCTGTCAAGACGACGGGTAGTCCGTAATTGCGTATCATGCTCAGGCCACCAGACAGACGCATCAGGAAAGACCTAACAAAGAATCTTTAAAGCTTGTGGCCTAAAGATCACGGCCACAACCAATCTCAATCCAGCAACTTCCTTGATTAACTCCGGATCTCAATACAGGCCTACACATACCTTTCAGGAAACCCAACGACAACCCTGTCTAACCTAAATACACTTTCCAATCACCCTCCCTCAATCATAGAAAACCTGCCTAAAGCAATATCCAAACACAATCAAAACATCTCTCAAACCGTGAAACATTTAACAATGCTGCACCAATCATAATCAAGCCCTCCCACTATGTAGGGTACCCAGAACCTATACATACCAGACAACAGAGCACAGCAAACCAAAAGAAAAAAAACAGCTCTAGGATGTGATATGGTACAACCCACTCATAAGCAACACGTCAAACAAATATTGGAGCACGATTTCTGAGTCCCCCCCCCCCCAACCCCCCCCCCCCCTCTTAACAAATCACTTCCGCGTGGGAGCAATCTACCCAAAATATTAACAGGTTCACTCTCCCAATCTCATACAGTTGTATGAAAACATAATCAAATTATTAATCACACAATGACGCGTCATGAAAAAAGCAGCTCCAGACGGACGTGAAAGCGACCAGGCCGCACTGCAAAGGTAGAAAAAAAGAAGCTTGCCCCCTACGCCGAAATGGCTGGTCATGACATATTGTAACAAAGCTACTGTCAAATCCAAAGATTCAACCGGTATATACGTGGGCCTTTCGGCCCATTTAAGAAACGGTATTACCACTCTACCAAGTCATTTACAAACAGAAATATCGAAAAGGAAACCGAATTGTCAAAAACCTATGGTGGGTCTCAAAAAATCTAATCTGATTTTTCCATTACGTGGGAAATTTTGAAAAAAGCCACACTGGTAAATGCAAACCGGTATGTGCAATCTCTGTATCGAATAAAAATTCCATATAATCAGCTTGAGCGTTATCTCTCCTTAACAAGAAGAGGAGCTCATTCTAACCCGTCATGGCACAAGTGTAAACAATATTCAGCTAGAACAGCTAGCCGTGGTAAAAAAGACATAGGGTGTTGTGACCCACATATCATTTGGCTGATGATCGTTGCCTGTTTGTGGGTGGCGTGCAACTCAGAGTAGCATGATTGCTGTCTAATCGTGCATTTATGTCATATACATATATATATAATAATATATCTATAATATATAATTATATATATATATATATATTATATATCGTCGCCCGCATCACATACTGTCCGTATTTCAACTTTTTGAGGTTTTTTGCGAAATTCCGACCAACTTACTTATACTCGTGTTCTTGCCATCCACAAAGTTTCAAAATGTGGGGATGCCTTATTAAGTGTTTTTATAATTCCAGATTTTGTCATTTTCCTCAAAACATCATATCGAATTTCACATACTGTTCCGTATTTTAAAATCTCCATTCATTACACGTTGTTTGATATAGCGTCGTATTTTGCCGATCGCAAATTAAAAATTTCGCATACAGATCTATTTGACGTATTTCCATCGTTATATCGTAAACAAGCTTTTCACATAGTGACATACTTATTTTACGTTACATTGAAAAACCCACTGTGTAATATGCGTCGTTATTTTGCAATATCCATTATTTGTGATTAAAAATACAGACTTCTAACTTTGTAGCCTAATTAAGATAATATCATGCGTATTAAGTTGGTTGTATGTTTATAGTGGACCTTAAAAATGTTTCTACAAACCAGTATAGTGTAGAATGTTTCTTTTATGCTTCGTTCTAATATAAACCTGAAATGTCGCGGTAGATTTTGAATTGCGATGTCTCGGAAAACCTGTTGTGTCAAAATACGACAGTATGTGAGGGTGGCGACGAGGATATAATATATTATTATATAGAAGATATATATATATATTAATAATATGTAGAGAAATATATGTATATAGAATATAATATGTGGGTATATATATATATATCATTAATATATGATCAATGATCATCATTATTCATTATACATCTATTAGCAGGATAAAACATACAAATTTATTGTGTAAATTGATGGGTGGAATCTTAAATTAATCCCACCAGTATCTTTCACAAATGCCATGGAAACCATTGAATTTGCCACCAAAGGATATCAACCATGTTAATCCATCATTGAAGCCGTCACATGCTTTCTCAGTATTAGGTCCTCAAATGGTGTTGGTGGGAAATTGTTCCGGGGATAAACTGGATAATGCACAAAACAACTGCAGCCTTGAAGTCTTGATCGATTTCAAAAAAATTAACTTCTTCTGAAAGGGATACACAGGCTAGGTTTAATACAGAATCAATTGCCTTGTTGTAAAACAATGCTTGCTCACTTTTAACAGGAATTACCCAAAAACATTCTTCTTAGGACATCGAACCAGTCTGCTGCTGACAATATACGTGACTTTCAAAAACATTATTCTCTGATAAATTATTTTCCAGGGTAAATACACTATGAACGTCTTACAATATGCTCTTCCCACCAAGGACACAGTCAAGGGTTGACTTGTGCCATACATGACATGGAAACGGACCTTGTGTCATCTGGGTATATATATATATACCCAAAACAGGGCGGTATATTTTCCTAAATACATGGAGAAGCAAAGCTACTGAAACGGTGCCAGAGAATGGATATCAATTTTCATGTTGGACGCAATATATAAATCTCTCAAATCAATTGTGATCAATCAGCAGGAAAAATGGTGTTATATAGAAAGAAAGATTTCTCTGAAAGTTAATTCATGGTAGGGTATGCTTATAGATTTTTCTTGGAAAAATCAACAGATTTGATTACAGAACATTCAAATAGATAAGACAAAAACACACCTTTGTATACGATGTGATCAAATGCATAAAGGCAAGAAAAAACTTGTTGAATAGCAAAAATACGTAAGGGAACACACTTGATGTCAAGGGTGTATTGTAGAGTTCGATGGAATCATAGAACGTCATGCATTTTTGAATAAAATTCTTCACTTTTCGACCGTCTTTAGATGCCATTATTATCTACACTGTTAAAAAAATTTACCGGAAATTACGGAAATTTCTTGTGGACAAGCAGTATTCCAGTCATGTTTAGGGTAAATTTACAGACAATTTCTGTTCAATCATTAACGGATTTTTACCGTAATGTTTACAGGTGAATTGTCTCATATTACGGAAAAAGGTATTTTAACATGAATTTTCCGTAATTTAAATTACGGAAACCAAATTAAAAAAAATTCCGGGAAATATTGACGCCAGAAATTTTTGAAATATTCACGTTAAATTAACATTTTTATGTTGTGTGATTTATTGTTTCTAAAACATGTTTTCCGTAATTACGGGAAAACTTGTTTTCTTCAGTTACGGAAATTTAACAGTGATTACTTTTAATTGGATGACTTTTCTGGAATGCTTTTCATCTTTCCGTCTTAGATGCCGCATATGTATTATACTTTAAATCGGATGGATTTCTAGGACTGTGTATCCTTCCGTCTTAGATGCGCCTAGTTTATCGTACTTTTAATTGAATTGACTTGTCTTGGGAGCTGTAATCTTTCCGTTTTAGATGTTCTTAGATGCCGCCCATGTATTATCTACTTTTAATTGGATGACTGGCTTGGATGATGGTCATCTTTCCCGTCTAGATGCCCGCCATGTTTATCTTACGGTAATGGGATGACTTGTCTTGGACTTGTTATCTTTCCGTATTAGAATGCAGACATGTTTATTACGGTACTTTTAATGGAGACTTGTCTTAGAGACTGTGTTCATCTTTTCCGTCTTAGATGCCGACCATGTTATCTATCGGTACTTTAATTGGATGGACTTGTCTTGGACACTTGCTTTATCTTCGTCGTAGATCCGCCCTATGTATTATCTACGGTACTTTAATGGGTGACGTGTCTTGGGATGCTGTTCATCTCCGTCTTGATGCCGCCATGTATTATCTACGGAAAACTTTTAATGGAGACTTGTCTTGGACTGCTGTTCATCTTCCGTCTAGATGCGCCCAGTATTATCTACCGGTACTTTAATGGGTGACTGTCTTGGACTGCGTCATCTTTCCGTATTAGATGCGCCATGTATTATTACGGGATTTTAATTGGATGACTTACTGGATCTGCTGTTCATCTTTCCGTCTTAGATGCCGCCCATGTATTATCTACGGGACTTTTAATTGGGGACTTGCCTTTGATGCTGTTCATCTTTCCGTCTTAGATGCCGCCCATGTATTATCTACTTTTAATTGGATGACTTTTGGACTGCTGGTTATTCTTTTAATATTAAAATAAACAATTCATAATCCATGTTAACAAAGCTTCAGTTTTGCTGATATCAAACAGTGACTTAAAAACCACCAAGCTTAATGACCAAACTTTGTATTTGACCTTAGATGACCCCAAATGACGTTAAATGACCTTAAAAATTTCGATGAATAAACTCACCAGATTTAATTGAATTTCACAATTTTAATCAAACCTAGTTTTGAACAAAATTTGGACCACTACATAACCCTTTTACCACTGTTTCCAGGTTTGGATTGAAGGCCGGATACTTTCAAATGGGACCATTTAAAGGTGTGTGTTCCGAAGGTTTTGGGGCCACCTGAACTGGATTACCTGGACGTAGTATCAATTTTGGTATTCAGATGAAAGGCCGTATTTTGCTCATTTGTCGCCTGAAAATTCGAGCGTTTTAAATTCATTCTTTTCTAAGATGGAGAAAAAAACTGCGGTTTTAATCGTTAACCATTAATATTAGACACACAGGATGCTTTGAATCAATCCTATAATGCAATTTCAATAGCATATACGTAACTGTTCTAAAGAAAAATGTCCGTACTTTAAGATAATTTAAAAAAGCGTTCCGAGTTTTAAGACAACAAGACCTTTCAGATAATGCTGGAAAATTACTAATGTTTTTGGGCTAAAATGAGGGATCACAGTATATTGAAGTAAAATATCTCCCAAACTGGTGCATTGTGGGATGGACTCAATACAGCCTCCACACAGTAATGGTGGTGAGTGTATGGCATTGCAAGTGCTATAGGGTTTCGTATTTCAAGTAGAGGAGAAACAAGAGACAAATCGGACAAGCACCTTTACCCCAATATCTATTGTTGAGCCAATTTGAACCCCTACATGACCTGTAACCTAAACTTAAGGTCACCACCTTCCTCCACCCAATGATCATTATTATATGTTGGATTCAATGGAGCGCTACCTTGAAATGGGAAAAACTAAACAAATTACCAAACTTATCCAAAATGACTAAACACACACACATAGTCTTATTAGCCAATGACAAGAATTGTTGAAGACATAAGATCATTTTAAGCTGAACCACTTGGAGGGCAAATGCAATGTCAATATGAAGAAAAAATGAGGAGGCGCAACTAAGAAAGAAGCTGAAAGAATGGACTTCCTCTCAAAATGCACAAAAGAGTGAAATCAAAGATGAAATGGCCACTCCTTTGAAGAGGGCCCTTGTAGTTATCTGTTAGGACTGAAATTTACTCTTTTACAAGAGAGTACTATCTTGCTTTAGCAAATTAACAAATCATCCTTTCCCTCATTCAAGCAATTATATGCATATTAAACTTGTTTTCCCCTTATTTTTCTTCAAAGTCAAGGTGTTGAACTCGTACCGATCATTCACTGCATAATATGCCTGTTTGTCCTTCCTATCATGTAAGGTCTGCAAAATGATTACCTAATTTTTATCTATTTTAGCAAACGCAGATTCTCTGACTGAAATACAACACAATGCAATAGTAGCTTTAACCTTCGAGAGAGTTTTCATCAAGAATTCCTATCACTCTTCCTTAGATAGAGCTGATAGTATTCTGAAAGGAGACTTAATTTAGACTTGGGTTTAAACCAGGCTTAGTCCCATACATGAGTGGACATTTTTTCCCTTCCAACTTACTTTAAAAAAAATGGGCTGTAATGGGCGAGAAAAATCCTCACGGATGGACCGTTTCGGCCCATCCATGAGGAATTTTCTCACACCTGCGTACGCAATTTCTTACTCCTCCCTTTACTGACCAGTAAACCTCTAGAAAGTCTTCAACTTATCTTCTGGTTCAATTCCCCACAAACAGAACACCCTGAAATCACTGCTACATTAAAGTCTTATACAATTTACTAAATAAAATCATTTGATAATCAAATTAGTCTTTTATTAAATTTGAAGAACTGAAATCATGGAACATTAAAAATTCCATAATCAAAATGATGATTCATACTTTTGTTAATAATTAAAAATATTTACCCAGAGCCCAAGAGAGTGCAATACACTTTTACATTCTGTCTAGACTTTTTTTTTACAACTCACGTATGAATTAAAATACATTTCTCACTGGTTATAATTGAATGTTCTGAATTACATCATAGACTGATTACCATTGTTTGTTTAATTTTACACCAGCGTAGGTTCAATTATCAAATAAGAAAGTACATCTTCAAGTTCCATTGGTTCTAAAATTATTCTTCTTACTAAATTGTGTTTTTTACAGTGCATTACGTCAGTTTTCATTGCACTTTACAATTCATTTGCTGTCCGCTAGGAAATCATGAAGAGAATTTTTCATTTCAACAAGGGGGCTGCTCGCTAAGAGGTAGTGTCTTACCACAATGCATTTCTTTGAATACCATTTTTGCACTGGTTGTCCACATGACTTTATAGTGGACCAAAAGGACTTATGGACAGAACCATCCAATATTTGAATTCACACATTGGCACTCTATCACTCCCCCCCCCCCCCAACACACCACACACACACACACCCCTGGTGAGTGTCTCCTTGGTTCAGCAAGTTAGCAACAAAAATTTTTATTTCCAGCACTGTCCCTCTAATACTTGGTTTTTAAAAGTGCGGCCCATAAATGACTTTCAAGGGACATATTTCAACTTAAGTGAAAACCCCGAGATGATATAATTGATTTTCATATCCGTCAAGAATCAACATTAATGAGACCTGTGCGAACACTTTTACTTATATTTACCTATATTTGAATTCTGTTCTAAAAATAAGCCTATAAGGAAGTGGGATAATGGTTACACTTTTATGGATTGGTAGTTCTATTATGAGTGTACTGCATGCATCTACTACTGCAAGCTATTTCCATGATTTCAGTAAAACAGAAAAGATTTACAGTGTTTTAGTTAGTAGACTAACTCTTAGAAAACTCTTTTTATCTCCTGTGACGCAGTGGCGTACCGAGGTAGTCGTTCCAATGGGCAAAATTCCCAGTCGTCCCGCGAGGGGTCTAAATTCGGAGTCTCCCGGTGATTTGTTCCAAGTATTGTCCGAACGTGACGAAATTCGCGCGCAGCGCGCGAAAAATGCCGAATTCACTGAAATTGGCTGAATTCGGTCAAAAATTCCCAACGAAGAGGGATGAAAATACGTATTTTGGTCCATATCGTCCCGCTATTTCGAGCCAGAGGGGCAACTTGCCCCCTGCCCCGGTCGGTACGCCACTGCTGTGACGTGTAAAACCGTAAAGATTTAAGTAAGCCTAAGAACCTTCCTTTGGTATGTATTTTTTTTTAAAGTTTTAACCCTTTTGGTCCTAAAATAATTATCTTCTCTAAAACCTTTCTTTCTGTTCTACAAATACCTTTTGCAAGGGCATTTGAAAGTTTTTTTTTATTCAGGTTCCTAAAGTGTTTATTTTTCTAAAGGAACCATTTTCGTGGCTAAATAACTTTTTGGTTCTATGATGGTCCTAATATTTAGGCCAAGGAAAACAATGGATCATATATAACTTGTAAAGGGTTTTATTTCGTGATCCACAGGTCGTCCCCCGACTGACCTAAAAAAGTTGAGTTTTTTTCATATCATCTGAACTGCTTCACTAGGTAGTATTGTTGTGCCTAATCTTATGTGCAAATTGAAATTTGAAAATAATCTTTTCTCATACACCAAAAATAAGTATCACAAAATGCACACCTTCAAACTTTAGGACGGTGATAAAAATAAAATCCCTTCGAAAGTTCTTTGTTGAAGAGAACGAAAGGTTTAGAGAAGAAAATTATTTTTAGAACCAAAAAGGATTAAAAGTATTTTTTTTCAAATAAATGAGCACACAGCAATGGGAGGTTCCATGCATATTTAAATCTTTAAGGTTCTAGATAGAACCTTAGGGTGCTACATACGGGACAAACAAGGGTTCTAAAGTTGCACCTTTTTCCCCTAAAAGTGTGGGTTATATCAAACCAATGATTCTGTATTGGGCTTAGAGGCGCGGGGCCCCTTTCTAGCCTAATTGAGAACCTCAACTTTCTCCAAACCTTGTCCCTGGGCCAAAGAATAAATAATACTTTTCTTAAAGACACATGCGTGAGGGCTAGACACACTTTATTTTTTATTTGTTTTGGGGGGGGGGCTAGTTGGCGGGGCAAAGGCCATAAGTTGGCAGGCTAGATTTGTTCCGAAGGTCGCCAGTTGAGAACCCGGAAGCCTAGAACTACCATTGAATGCAAGTTACAGTTTTCTGTAAAATTAAGTTTATCAGAAAATATTTTTTAATGTTGAGTTTTTCGTTGTGTTTTTATTTTCCACGGGAAAAAACCCTAAGAAATACAAACTATAGAGATTTGTTTCAAGGTTAACCTGTAATGTAAATCAATTACAATTTGTTTATATACAGAGTCTCAAAATAAAATGTAACCCACATTTTATGAATTTAAAGAAAACACTAGAAATCAATCAATCAAACACCTTTTATGACCTGTAATATAATTAAAGAATGGACAGTCCAATATATTTTGAGCAGTGGATGCGAGCGCAGAATACGAAAACAAATATTGGACTGCCCATCCAATGTGAGACTTTTATTATTTCTGGCATCAAAAGTATGTTTAATTTGGTAGGTAAAGGATGTGTGAATGTGTGTTGTGTACACGTGTGCGTGTGTAACCGTGTGCGCGTGTGCAAACTGCAGTATACTTGTGTGACTCCATTTCTGGCTCATTTTCTTATGTACTTTAAGCTTTATTTGGTCAAGACTTGTGTGTCTAATTTTCATTTTTGTGTTTTTTTAAACAAATAAAAAGGCACACAAGTATACTGTCTTTGGAATATGAATGTGCTGTTTGTGTCTGTGTATATAGGGCAATTTGTAGGAGGTGTATGTGTGTGTGTGTGTGTGTGTGTGTGTGGTTGTGCATGTATACTTATAGTATATGCTTCCAAGGACCAAAAACAAAGGAGTATAATAATGCACTTTATCACTTCATTCTGTGTTGCCTTTAAAAACAAGGACATGCTTTCTTTGATGTACCCAAAATTTAGTATTGCCACCACTCTATTCTGTTAAAAACAGACCATCACCCATAAACATTTTGCTGTAGTTGTCTAAAATACTGGTTCATTTTAACACGTACAGTTAAACAAAAAAAAAGCTGTCACCCCTAAGCGGTTTAACCTAGCTGTCTGAAAAAACTGGTTCATTTAATATTAAAGGAAAACAAACATTTCACTTTAATTCAGGTAGATAATCTTTGGTTAAGCAAAAAAAGATGTTACTTAAAATACAGTAGGGCCAGTGGCGTAACGGGCCTGCCCGCTCTGAGGGGGCAAATTTCCCAGTCTTGGGAAATTTTCCCTCTCAGGAGGGTCAAAAGGCCAATTTTTCCCGGTCAGAGGGCTAAAAACGGCTGATTTAGCATGATTTTTGCAAATTTTTTTCCCGACCAAAGTCGTCAGGGGGGCAACCTTCCCCCTGCCCCCCCCTCCCCCCGCCTGTTACGCCACTGAGTAGGAGGGCCTGTCCTATTGTATTCTATGGTGTCCAAAAATGTGTATGGTCCCAACATGGCAGATAGATGTGTGTGTGTGTGTGTGTGTGCGTGCGCGTGTGTGTGTGTGTGTTTGTGTGTTTAAGCAATGTCACAAATAGAGGCTTGACTAGGTACCGTACGTTTAATGTTGGCAGTGACAATGGAACTTGAGAGCAAGAGCATATTCATCTGAAAATGCTTTTATTATCACACACTAAATGTCACCGATCATTATCTCAAGCACCTTATTTGTTAAACACTATACCTGATTTCAAAGTTGCTTGCATTCGTGTCAGCAATTATTTTCAAACATGTTCCAAAATGAAGGTCATATAATTGTTGTGAATATCGGAAATCTTTAGACTACCACCGGTCGTTGAGAAGTGATTGGTGACGGAAGTGAACTGGCTATGATGTTTCTTTAAGTGAGGTCTGTTTTAACATACTGGATTGTAAGCATGGAGCGAAGCATGTCATATATTTTTAATATTTTTTGGCTGCGTGAGAGTTCGGCATGTCTAGAGTTCTGTGATTTTTTGGCCAGCAGGGTACAAAGCTCAAAGCACAAGGTAAGCAACTAATCACTTAATTGCTAAGCTTTTAAAAGTCCAGCGCAAATGCAAATGAATTGAGTTGTGGTTTGTGTCAAGTCTAAAAGAAGGGACCAGAAAGAAGTCATATTGGTTTGGTAATGACATCATTTGTGGTGACCATTGATTATCAGAGAGTAAAGAAAGTTGAGGTGATGGTGTGAATGCATGACACTCTCTGATAATCAAAGTTCACAACTGATGGGCTGGTAGTGTATTCTTCTTGGCCCATGTTTAATGCAGTGGATGTCCCAATTAATGAATTGGAGTAGATCGAATTGCAGTGGACTGTACACAAAGATTTGGAGTAGGTTATCATTCTCATAAACTACCAGTGACATCATTGTGAAAATATGATGATCAGCAGTATATGGAATAGATTCACACAGTCACCTGGAATTTTCTATTAGTCTTTGAAAAATCAATGGCCCACAAATGATGTCATCACCAACCAATATTGAATGATTTTAGGTCCCCTTGTAGGACTTGACACACATAACATCAATTCTATTGCATTTATGGGACCTTTCTTGAGAATATAGAAGTTGCTTTTTACAAGGGGAAATGACCAGACGCAATAGCCTACTAATTCGACACAATGTAGTACCCACTGGTTTTGTTGGGAGTTCGTAACCGGACCCATCTGACACACTTTTTTTCTGACACACTTATGAATCGGAAAAACCCTTAAAAGGAATATAAAACACAGGTTTATTATTTAAGGTTTCCGCCTTCGTAAAGTGTGTCAGAAAAAAAGTGTGTCAGATGTCTAAAGTTACAGGAAAACTCCGGTTTGGTACAACTGAGCTTCTCACTTAGCAGAATGCTCATTGGAAGGTCGTCTTCAACTTGTAAACAAGCATCGGTTGGCTATTGAAATAACGGGTCTGGAAACAGCAGCTTGTATTTAGAATTGCTGAGTAGAGGTCCCAAAGAAGAGTAAAATAATGTTGCCTTCAAAACAACATGTGTAATATCTGTTTCCGTAAGAGTGAACTATCTAACACATCTAATCTAATCTAATCTGACACACTGTTTTCCGACACACTTATGAATTCGTAAACCTAATCTAAATCGGACACACTTTTTTCGACAAACTTATGAATTCGGAACCTTCAAGATAATAACATGTGTATGGTTTAGTCTGTGAATCCTAACGGTCGTCAGAAAAAACGGGTTAGATGGGTCCCCTTCATGGAAAACATCCTTTGTAATGGATTCTCATAACAAACTCTTTATGTCACAGCATAGGAATCGATACAGCACTAATCCTACATGAGAAAGAGTTTGGGAATAACTGTTTGCGAGAAACTAACAACTTCATTTTTGGACCACCACTTTGAAACCCAGTCTCCATCAGAAAGTCTTGAAAGGTGGGCATAACCTACGATATCTATGGCCATTTGTGCATGGCACTACACAATACAGGAAACAATAAAGGTACTTCGATGAAAGCTGCAACGTTCTAATAAAACAACGGTGTTTGCCTCTAAAATTGTTCTTGGAGTTGTCAGGGAATCCAAATTTGAAATGATGGTTGGAATGTTGTACTTCTATATAGTTTCTAAATTACAGATTCAAGCACGCCAGGGTGCATACTGGCAGCCAACTTATTTTGTAGCTGTTTGGGACCCCACACACAAAAAGGGAATTATTTCCAAGTAGCTTTTGAAAGTACATCTCATAACATTAGTCTGTAATATTCTCTGTATTGTACTTATCCGAGGAAGCCCAACACATCTGGACACTGTTTCTTCAGTAGTAGGGACATATACACGTAGAAAATAGGCAGTTTTAAAGACACTATCAGTGATCCACCCGAACAGAGTAAAATGTTTGAAAATAGAAGGATCGCCTTAAGAGTTACGGATAAGTCGGTAGGATTCTCATAAGTACTTTTTCCAACTGAGAATTGACAGAAAGTGATGAACAAAACAGCCGTGTTCAAAGAATGAATATCCATTCAATTACATGTTGTAGTAGTGGCCATCGATGTAATGAACAAAATCGATTTTGTTCTTTACTTGGTTGTTTTGGTCTTATGTTTTTTTTTTTTAACTTTGTGGGGTAGGGTATGTTAGGATACCAATGTTACATGGCAAAAATCTGATTTTGATAATTTTTGACTTTCGATTAGCACCATCAATGCTGATAGACCGTTTAAGTGAACGTGAGGATAGGAATTCACTCTGTGTTGTGTTTCTAAAGGTCCCAGGAAATTCGATGATAAACCTACTCCAAAATCTTGATGGGAATTCCCTTCCAACATAAACAGGGCCAAGAAAAAGATACACTACCAGTGAATCATTAGTGAAACTATTGATTTTTCAGCAGGTCATGATAGATTCACACTAGTCACCTGGAATTTTCTATTACTCTCTGAAAAATCAATGATACCACAACTTCTGTTCATACACCAACCCAAATAATGAATACTTTCTGGTCCTCCTTGTAGACTTGACACACATCACATCATTTCTATTTGCATTTCCTGGGACCTTTAAGATATAGAAGTTGCTTTTTACAAGGGAATGACCAGACGCAATAGCCTACTAATTCGACACAATGTAGTACCACACTGGTTTTGTTGGGAGTTTCCGTAACCTGACCCATCTGATACACTTTTTTTCTGACACACTTATGAATTCGGAAACCCTTAACGGAATAAAACACAGGTTTATTCCATTAAGGTTTCCGAATTCGTAAGTGTGTCAGAAAAAAGTGTGTCAGATGTCTCAGGTTACAGAAACTCCCGGTTTTGTCAACTGAGCTTTCTCACTAGCAGAATGCTTATTGGAAGGTCGGTCTTCAACTTTGTAAACAGCATACGGTCTAGGCTATTTGATACTAACGGGTCTGAAACAGCAGCTGTATTTAGAATTGTCTAAGTAGACGTCCAAAGAAGAGTTAAAAACTGTGCATTATCAAACAACATGTTGTAATATCTGTTTCCGTAAGGTGAACTATCTAACACATCTAATCTAATCTAATCTGACACACTTTGCTTCCGACACACTTATGAATTCGGAAACCTAATCTAATCTAATCTGACACACTTTTTTCCGACACACTTATGAATTCGGAAACCTAATCTAATCTAACTAATCTAATCTGACACACTTTTTTCCGACACACTTATGAATTCGGAAACCTTCACAGATAATTAACATGTGGTTTAGTCTGTGAATTCATAAGTGTGTCAGAAAAAAGTGGTTCAGATGGGTCACCTTCATGGAAACACTCCTTTGTAATGATTCTCATAACTCTTTATGATCACATGCATTAGGAATCGATACAGCAATAATCCTACATGAGGAAAGAGTTCTGGGAATGAATAACTGTTTGCAGATAACACATAACACCTCTTCTTTGGACCACCACTTTGTTAAATCCAGATATCTCCTTAGAAGCTCTTGAACAGGTGGGAAAAGATATCTATGGCCCTGTTGTGAATGGCACTACACACATACAGGATAACAATAAAGGTACTTCGATGAAAGCTGCAACTGTTATAATAAAACACCTGGTTTATTGTACTCCTAAAATTGTTCTTGGAGGTCAGGGAACTCAAATTTTGACATGAGGTGGAATTGTGTACTTTCTATATAGTTTCTAAATTACAGATCAAGCCAGCCAGGGTTGCACTACTGGCAGCCAACTTATTTTGGTAGCTGTTTGGAAAAAAGGACATTATTTCCAATAAGCTTTTGAAACGTTTTTACTATCATCATAAATTAATTTGTAATATTCTCCATTTATTGTTATTATCATAAAGGAAGACAAAACATCCTTGTACTGTTTTTCATAGTAGCCATATACCCAGTAGAAAATCGGCAGTTTTAAAGACACTATCAGTGATCCACCCAAAGAGTAAAAATGTTTTAAAATAAGGAATCGCTTAGAGTTAAGGAAAGTCTGTAAGAATTCTCTAAGTTATTTTTTGTTCCAACTGAGGAATTTGACAGAAGTGATGAAAAACAGCAGTGTTAAAGAATGAATATCCATTAATTACATGTTGTAGTAAGTGCCAACATAGAGTAAATGACTAACTATCCGATTGTCTTTACTTGGTTGCCTTTTGGTCTATCCTTGTAGTGTATGTTGGATACCCAAACTTGTTACATGCAAAAATCCTGATTTTGTAATTTGTTTTTGACTTTCTGATTTAGCAAATCACTGATAGACCTTTAGAGTGACGTGAGGATAGGAATTCACTCTGTGTTAAAGGTCCAGGAAAGGAGATGATAAACCTACTCCAATCTTTATGGGAACATTCCATCCAATAAACAAGGTCGAAAAAAGAATACACTACCAGTGACATCATTAGTGAAACAATTGATTTTTCAGTCAGTGGGTTCATGAATCGATTCACACTAGTCCCCCTGGACTTTCTATTATTACACTCTCTTAAAATCAATGATCCCACAACTTAAATGTCTCACCCACCCCAAATACTGATACTTCTGGTCACCTACCTTGTAGACTTGACACAAACCACACACATCAATTTCTATTTTTGACCATTCCTGGGACCTTGTGATGTGGTTCAATACAGTTATGCAAGTGGACACATGGACAATTTTTGTTGACTGTCTGTGGAACCATTTCCTTCATTAGTGTATGCTGATGATTCAGGGTTGAAATCCTGCCATGAAGCAAAATGGACATGTCAGGTTTACGAATAATTGCAGACATTTAATTTGTTTTAACAAAGCATTTAACTCTGGCATCAACTAATAGACCCACACTGCTTATGGCTGGCCAATTGGGTGATTTTCCCTTAAAGGTTGGCAACAAGTACGGTAATCATGTTAATGTGTATGGATCATCCCGATCAAATACATATTTTTGAATCTTCCGGATCGTTCAACTGAATGTAGCCTAGTTTTGGTGGAGGGTGACACGCAACTCTAAAATGGGGTGGACAATGGCCACTTTAAATTTTGATCTGGGCCCCATTTTTGACTGCTTCTCACTGAAATAATCTGGTTGTTTTTTTTTTTTTTTTCAATTTTGCTCTGCCACGTCAATTTGTTAAACTAAACTCTTAACAAATTTGTGTAAAATCTCACACCAACTAATCCCTTCTCTCTAAAATTCACAGCATTCCCGTTTTTCTTTTTGCAGTTTTTAAATAGGATAGACTACTTTTTGATGGTTTTTTCCTTAAAATTTTTAAAATTAATAATAGCCTGTCTAAAAAATGGTAAATCAGAGAATTGCCTTTTTAGACATAAAAGATCAATATCTTGTAAAGATTATAAGAACCATGCATTTCTAATGCATTTATTTCAATCTCATTTGTTTTTGAAATTGTCAAGATTACTTTTAATTGTTCAGCGATTTGAAGTCTGACTCACGATTCGAATATTATTTTTTTTTGTGTAATAATGAAAAATCGTCAAAAGAACTAAAGATAGTAACCTAAAAAAATGCACATTCCGAAATTTGAAGATGATCGATTTTTCGTTTTTGATGCAGTAAACATTTATGTGTAGTAGTACGTCCCATAGGGTACTGTGAAAAACAAAATTCCGTGATTCGGAATTTTATAACAACGTTGTGATTTGTCTATATGAAGGATTCAGTTTAACTTAGCAATTTCACCACAGTGATTAGTATATGGACAAGCATTATGTACATACAAAAACACAATTTTTTTGGAAATTGACGTGCCGCCCTCCTCAGGAATCTCTGATTCGGCCTGTTAATGACCCAGAAATTTGATTGCAATCAACTGATCAACTCAAAATACAACATATATCTAGAGAACGAATGGTGTTTTATGTTTGTTTATTTGCAAAGATATGACAATTTTAAATGAAATTCCAAGTTTTTTCATTACTGCGTTGCGCATGGCAAAGGCATAACGCTCACACGCCCACCACTAATTAAATGGCAAACAACATATTAATGAATCGCTGATGGTCCTGGCTAACTGAAAACATAAATGAAAATCTCTAAGGGGAGGGGGTCTAGGTGGGCCCATAGCCTTATGTAATTTGACATAATTATTATTGTTGACCTGCACTTAATATTATAGGCGAAGATAGTTAACAGTTCGGGGTATGATATTTACGGCGTTTTTAAATACAGTAGTTAGCTAAACGACCTTGTTAATATCTTTAAACCCGTGGTTTTTTTTACCTGCGTTTAGCTAACCATAGCTTAGGCCTAACCAGCGTTTATTTTAAACATATCGGTTTGAGAATACTGCCCATAGTTCAATCGAGTTAATGGAAAGTGAAACAGTGTTGATTCTTTTTTTTTTCATGCAGAATGTCCGTTTGCCATTTCAGATTTGCAACAGTCATTCTTCACGTCATTTAGGATATCATGCAAATCATTTTCTACCTTTATGAGTTGCTTTGTGGAAGTTTAAGTGTAAATTTTTTCTTAAACTTTGAATCCATTTAGAAAACAGTTGTGATTTGCAGTGGTGTTTGGAATAAAGCTCAACCCCTGTCAAGCTATATGAAATCCCTGGATTCCTTGCCATTGCACCCCCTGGCTACACTCAGGTTGGATTAGTACGTCAGCCCGGAAGCCAGTTTTTTGGGCACCAAGGGGTAGGTGGAAGAGTAGAAAATTTCATTGCTTACCGCCACAATTTTAGGTAGCCTATGTTGGGGATCATCAACCGGGTTGGGGATGTAGAACAATCAGAAGTTTGCAATTTTTTTTTTAATGGTCCAAAAAAGGTCAAAATTGACCCGATTAGTGTAAAAATCATAGAATGGTGATTCCAACTGCATATTAATGTAATAGTATTTAATTTTCCCCACTAGATTCAAGAAGAATTTGAATTTTTGGACGATCTTGGGTTATTTTTTGGACCCCCAATAGGACCCAAAGGGTTCAAAAATGACCCAAATACGGTAAAAATCATAGATGGTTGATTCCAACTTCATATTAATGTAATAGTATTTAATATTCCCCACTATTAGCTAGTATCTTCAAGAAAATTGAATGTTGGAATCTGGGGTTTTTTTTTGACCCCAAAAGGGCCCAAAGGGGTCAAAATTGACCCAAATGAGGTAAAATCATAGAATGGTGATGTTTTTATTCCATCTTAACTGTATTTCATTTCCCCCACTCATTGTCTGAGATTCCGAAAAAGGATTTTGGAATCTAGGGTCAAATTTGACTCCAGAAGGGTGAAAAAGGGCTTACAATTGACCCAAATAAGGTACAAATCATAGAATGGTGATGTATTATTCCAACTTTATATTAAAATGCGTAGTATTTCATTTTTCTCCACTCTATAGGCAGTAGATTCAGAAGATTTGAATGTTGGAATCTATCTGGGGTCAAAATTGCCCAGAAAAGGCAAAACAAAGGTTCAAAATTGACCAAAATATGAGTCAGTAAAAGTTACAAATGGCAAGGTAACCATTCCACTGATATGTATTTAGCCTTCTAAAATGAAACCTCATTTCTATTATATAATTTGGTAGTAGATTAATAAACTAATTTTGACATTTTGGTCAAGATGCACCCCAATTTAATAGTTTCATCTTGATTGAATCTCCTGACTCCAATACCCATCGTTTAAATATCTTGCCCATTTCATTTCAAACCATTTGATATAGGGCTAAAAACGTGATTTATGCAGCCTCCAGAATACTGTATAAATAATAGATTCGATATAAGTATATCTAATAATATCTAATCTTCATATTTTTAAGTTCGCTACGATGTCACAGCTTTAATGAAACAAATAGTACCTTTCCACAGAAGCTCCCACAGACCCCAATATTAAATCTGATCATTCCGGAAAATCTTTGATCCCGGGACGAGGCTATTTAAGGCCCAATAAAAAATAAAACAGTTTGATCGGCAGACTTTTGAAAAAATTTGGTGAGGGGCCTTGATTATTTGTTATTTTATTATTTTTTTTTCAAATATGGCCGCCATGTCTAAGATGGCCACCATGATATATTTGAAGATTGCCATGTTGGCAAAGGTGGGACAATTCCTCATATCTTTTTGACTTTTGTCAGAAATCGTGGGTAAGTTTTGCAAAACGTCTTTTACTCATGTATTGCTGTCCCACTTCAACGTAAAAAGCTGGTATCTCTGATGGCATAGACATATCAGAGTGGTAAGTTGATCTGCTTACCTTACTTGGACATGTAAGACTCCACAGAATAAGGTTATGATATTAATCTGGTCCTTGACTTGAAGCAAAAGCCACCGAACTGTGCTCTATTCGGTGCCACAATTGTGGTGTAATAGGAGGTGGTATTTCACCTCATAGATGTGATGCTTGGTAGGATTCTTTCAGGAGATATTTTAATAGCATGAGCTTGCAACTAAGTGCCACTTAAAAAGTTCCTGCAGCTCACCCTTCATTGTTCAATGTTTATGCACCTACAGGAAGATATTTCCACACCAGGCCTTCTACAGATGCCTTTATACAGGCCTGTAGATTGCTGCAGGATTGATAACGCTATAGATTACCTTCTAGAGGCCTGTAGAAGGCATTCTTAGTTGCTCTGGAGACAAAAGACTTTCATATAAAAACCAAAATGACGTAAGATTTAACAACATGTTAGGATAGCTTTTCTTCTTACAGATTCAACGTTTCTCGCCTAAATGGATGTTTTACCTAGTTTCAGGACAAAAAAAAAGACTGAATTGTGGCATATTGGGTTAAATTTGACTAATTTGGGTTGGACCAAGTTGTTTTATTGCGAATGTCAGTTAAAGGAAACACTAATTAGGAGAGCAGAGCGGACATTTATTTTTCAAAAAGGGACTTCCAAGAAAAAAATTACCAAGGGGCAAATTTGGTCCCCCCCAACAAAAAAAATTACAAAGGGGGCAAATCTGGCAAACGTGGACTTTTACCACATATTTTGCGCTCGCAAAATCTATTTGGCCTTTTTAGGGGTTACGGGACTTTTTGGAATGGGAGCGTCAGCCCCCCCCCTGGTTACAAGCCTGCTGATATTGTGGCATCCAAATTTTACAGAGCAAGACTGCAGATTGAAACCATGCATTAATTGGTTAATATATTTTGACCAAATTAGGTGTAATTTGACATTAATCCAAAAGTTTTCAATTTTGGATGTCACTGATAAAGGGAATAAAGGTTTTATTGGCAATTTAGGTTGAAATTACTGCCTTAATATTGAAACATATGCATACCAAATTACAATTTTTCCTTGTTTTTAACCATTTTAAGTCATTTTTAACCTTTTGGCCATTTCTGAGGGTTGACTTTCAAAGTATTCAATCTACAGCTTATAAACACCTTCTCTTAGGTTTCACTTAACAGTTAACGATTATGTCAAACGCATTTTAAATATGCTTGATTGCTAGGCACTAATCGTTTCTGAACAAATGGTTGGTCTCCCTCCATCCTGCTACTTAGCATTTCATTTTCATGCCTAAATGGACCAATATTCAGTCATATTTCCGGAACTGTATGCCGAATGCCATACCATCGCTCATATTTCAGCAAGGATGAAAGGAGACCCTTTAGTCAATCCCGGGGGGGGCAACTCGATATGGACAGCGTACAGCCGTACACTATGCGTGACCAAATTTTTCGAAACACCCCCTAAACGAGGTTTTCTCGTGAGCAAAATTACCCCCTCAAAACAAGTTTGTTAAGCGCGCTTCGCTAAAATGTTACCCCTAAACAAGTTTTAGCACGCGCTTCCCCCACAAAAAAAAATACCCCCTGAACAAGTTTTGTCCTAATGAAAAACCCTAAACAAGTTATGGTCTATATGACCCCTAAACAAGTTTGCGAGGAATGTCAACAATAGGTTGATTGGGGGTTGCAAAAGATCATGTATATGCAGAGAATGGTATATGGGGTCAAAAGAGCATTCTTGGTATTAACGCCGATTTTATCTCCACTCCAAGACGCCCATGAATATGTCAGAGTTTTGAACATGGAAATTTAGATTCATAAAAACAAGTTCATGATGCTTTCCAATTCAAAACATCGTTCCCAAGTATAAGCCTAACTAAATAACATTGCTATACAAATTCCATCGGAAAACCACCGCCGCGGTCATGGCGGTGGAGTCCGGACTAAATGGTTGCAGAATTCTGCAGCTTAGTTCATGGATGCCGAACTAAATTGATTTAATAAATACCTTTTTATAGTTATATGTCTTTTGCTAAAATGATTGTTATAGGGTGGTCCATTCTACTTCACTCCTATGTAAATTATAAAATGAACAAAAAAAAATTGCAACGCTAACAAATGGTGTATTCCGTTGCTCCCGTACGCTCGCCCGTACGTCTATATTTCCATAACTTTTACAAATTTGATGCTGATCAAAGTTGGTTTGTTTACAAGCACGGATCACACGCAAGTCTCAAATGCATATTGTGAAGATTATATTGCAAGGATTCCTGGCTACAGGCGAAGCGTTCATAACAACTGTTCATATACTAGAGCACAACAAATAATCTGCGAGTAATGATGCGATAGGTACCTGGGAGGTTATTAGTATTTTCAGGATTCGATGTCACTCTTGGCCTTGGTGCCTTCACGGACATCAAAAGCTTCAGATCACCAACAAAAATATTACAGGGAAGGTAGTTTTTCGGGACATGCGGAAAAGAGCGACAGTAGGTAGGTACAAAACAATACAAGAAATCTACCCTAAACGCGTTTTAGCCCAACTTTAAAAAACTACCTTTTTCATGAAAAATCAGCGTTTTTGCTACCCTAAACGGTGCGCGGTGACGCGACCGACACTAAAAAAACCCCTTTCACGCGTTTTTGGTCACACGAATGTGTTACATAATTATAGTTGAGTGCCCCCCCCCCGGAGTCAACTTGCCTTGACTCAAAAATTGCGAGGGAGGGAGGAAACCTGGTCTAGAAAGAAATCTATATTGTCAATAGTGTTGAAAAAATACTACAAAATGGTGTTAAAGCTAATTCAAGCAAACAAAAGTTCTGAAATCTATGGCTAAAGATTTTATTTCAAATTCCACGGCCCTTTATTGGAAGGATCACGTCAAAATCGCTTTCAAAAGATTTCTGAGCTTCAGATATAATGATTTTGAAGTTTCCTACTTTGCCATTTAAATAGGAATCTCGAGGTTTTATCCTCGCGGACAATTTGTCTAGGGACTTAAAAAAATTCTTTCAATTGCTCACGCACCTATTTCATGAAAAGTGTTAGAGATAATCTTTGTAAATTCGCCCTGTCATTTAATCATTTGTAATATACTATGCTAAGCAAGAACAAACTTGGGAAAGTGCAATGCCCTTGATATAACTTAGGTCAAATTGGTTGCGGCAGCAATTTCGTGTAATACTTACTTGTTTCTTGTATGTCAGAGCTTTAAATGTAATTTTTCTTTATATAAGATATCCCTGCAGGACCATAATAAGGTCTGTCTGGGGCATTGCTATGTTTTGATCCTTTATTGACGTTTCTTTTAATATTGCAATAAAATGATGATGAATAAACTTCCCAAAAAACTAGTAAATTTTTTTAAAATTAGATTGAATAAATAATCACCATGTATTGATTTTCCATACTTGTGTTCAATTTTACCCCTTTTGGCCCCAGCTTACAACATGCAAATTGCATTTTTAATATACAGCTATATAGTGGGAAAATGAATAGTCAATTAAAAGTCAAAATAAATAAATCACCATTCTATGATTTTTACCTACTTGGGGTCAATTGGTGACAATTTTCTGGCCCTTTTCTGGGTGGTAAAAATAACCCCGATTCCCACATTCAAATGATTCAATTACCGCTATATAGTGGGGCAAATGGAATGTACATTTCACAATTAAGATGGATAATAAGTACCTCACCATTCTATTGATTTTTTACCGTATTTGGGTCAACGTGACCCCTTTGGGGCCCTTTCTGGAGGGTACTGTAAAAAATAACCCCGATTCCAACATTCAAATCGTCTTGAATCTACAGCTTAAGTGGGGAAAATTAAAAAATATACATTCATATGAAGTGGAATACCATTATATGATTTTTACCTTATTTGGGGTCAATTTTGACCCTGGGGTCAAAATTAACCCCAGATTCCCACAACATTCAAATTTTCTTGATCTAAGCTATATAGCGGGGGGAATTTATTAGTAATACATTTCACTATGAAGTCGGAATAAATAACTCGCCCATTCTCTGATTTTTAACTAATTGTTCAATTTTGACCTTTTTTGGCCCATAAAAAATAATGGCACATTCTGATTTACTACATCTACCCAGGTGATCGATCCATCACGTGTCCCTAACACCTATGGTACCATTGGCATTTTATACTCGACACCTACCCTACTCGATAAACTAGAGCACTTTTTCAAAGGGGCTTGGACGTACTACAATATTCAGGCCTACACAACCCCACTAGTAAACATATCAGGCACCAACACCTCATGCAACAATATTCAGGCCCAACACCCATGTAATAAATATCAAGTCACACACCTCATGGCAAACAATATCAGGCCCAACACCTCACTGACAACAATATCAGGCCCAACACCTC
The DNA here is from genome assembly GCA_023653785.1 of Ophioderma brevispina. Classification (NCBI taxonomy): domain Eukaryota; kingdom Metazoa; phylum Echinodermata; class Ophiuroidea; order Amphilepidida; family Ophiodermatidae; genus Ophioderma; species Ophioderma brevispina. Next base: position 199,938 of record JAMKCH010060368.1, read on the forward strand.
ACTGGCAACAATATCAGGCCCAACACCTCACTGGCAATAATATCAAATTAGTCTGGTCAATTTAAAGAAAAAGTGAGGCTAACCCATAAAAAGAATGGCATACAGCTAGATTTTACATAAAATGCACAGAATATACCCTATTCGAACATATCCAAAATCTACTCAAATCCGCTTTGGAGATTTTTTAGGAGGACGATAAAGGGACACCATTTGTACAGGGGTCAAATGATAAAAGTATTAGAATCGTGTTAAAATGCATTCCATGATATTTGCTATGTCCAACTGATCAAGAATAGGTAAAGTTTGCGGTTTAGCAGATGTGAGCTAAAAAAATTGTTTAAGGTCATACTGGGGAGATTTCTGATGCTCAGATTTTCTTCAAAAGTGGCTCAAAATCGTCAGTTTAAAAGCTACATAAACAAGATATTACATTTCTCTCAACCCTGACCATTTAAAGCGGCACTGGCACATTTTCACAAAATATGAAATTTCTTCAATTTTCTCTCAAATGATAGCCTAGGCCATTGGAAGAACAGAGATATATTTTAAACATAAAAATAACATACCCAAAAACAGATAGGGACATTGATATGAGGATAAAGACATCCAGGTAATTTGTAGGCCAACTTTTAAGTTTTCCATAATTTTAATCAACAAATGTGTATATTACATGAATATTTTTGACTCGTACTCACTGATAACCACAAAGTCTATAACCACAAAGGTTATAGACCGGTCAAACAGTGTGCATAGCGTGAGAAACATGCATACGGAGTGCGTGTTCTTGTGTTAAAAGCCATTTTCGTCGTGTGCTGAATTTAACGTCGCCGGCGACGTTAAATTATAAAATAGTTCTGTTTACCCATAAGGAAGCTGATTTGGTCTTAATCATTTCAGGTGAGGGCTTTTGAATATAAAAGCTTTACAACCATGCAAAAATATCGATTTTGAAAAATCTTGAGGGCGCACTATTTTTAAAATGTGCCAGTGTCTCTTTAATATTGACCTTTCATGGAGGATAGTGGTAACCCGCCATAGACTCTGTAGCACACTACCATGTTTTGCTTTATAACTATGCAAGCATAGGACTTATAATACACATGCTACGATTTTATACAATGAACACAGGAATTTGACTCACTTTTGAAGTTTTGAAGCAGATCGGAATAGTATACACTTTTACCCCAGTATGCCCTTGAACCATTATTAACTCATATCCATTGAACCGCAAGTCGTAGATAAGGCAAACTATACCTTTTCTTACTCGGTGGCACATAATAAATATAATGGCATGTATTTTAACACAATTCTATACATTCGTAATTTCACACCTGTAAAAAATCCCCAAAGCAAATCTTAGCGGATTTTGTTTATGTTGTTCCATGGTCTGTGCTGTCCATCTGGTACAAAAAGCATCTCTATACTATTTTTTCAGGTCAAAATGCAAATTAACCACACTAAATGTATGGATTAATTAAACACGGGTTTTGAATTGTATATACTCTGTAGAAACGTCTACTTGATTCTACTGGCCAAGCTTTCTGCCTTAGGATTCTCAGAGTCATCCTAAACGGGAGGGTATCCAGCAAGAAGTCGATCAACGCAGGTGTACCGCAAGGCTCAATCCTCGGCCCTCTTCTTTTTATTATATTCATTGACGACATCACAAGAAGAATCCTAAATCCATCCATCCTCTACGCAGACGTTGTCACACTCATGACCTTCATAAAGTCAAAAGAGAACAGAATCCCAGCTGCTGCCTCTCTCAACGAAGACCTGCAGGAAATCGAGTCTTGGGCAACTTCATGGAATGTACTTTTCGGTGCTGCCAAGTGTAAAACTGTAACAATATCAAACAAGAAAGATGCTGCAACAGGCCATCCAAGTCTCCACTTCTTTGGAACAACTCTAGAAGAGGCTGACAGTGTCGATCTACTTGGCATCTCCATATGGCTAAAACTGCCAGTCAGCGACTAGGATTGCTCCGTCGAGCTGCACCCTATCTAGGGACAACTGAAAGGGCTGTTATATATAAATCCATGGTTCGATCCAACATGGAATATGCAAGTTCAGCATGGTGTGCAGCAACACTTCACTATCCAAACTTGATGCAATCCAGAGACGTGCCATTTCCATCATTGGTATCCCCGAGAGTGAGCTCACCACCACTCACTCTACATCCAACCAATTGGTCATCGCAGGACAGTTTGAATTGTCACGCTGTTCCACCGGCATGTTTTAGGGACAAGCACCAGATCTCCTCTGACAGCGTTGGTACCTGAGCTGATTTCAGTTGACCTCGCCTTAGGCGCTCAAGTCAGGTCTGCATGACCTTGATGTTGAAAGTCCCCAACGGTCCAACTGGCTCCCACAGAAGATCATTAATCCCATTCTCTGTAGGTTATGGAATGTTCCTCTCCGCTATTGTAGCATCAAACTAGGACTTGCAGAGTTTCAAAAGGGAGGTTAACCCTCGTTACCTGAGCCATTTTTGTAACAAAATCCCCGCCTGTGAATTTCCGTTAATGAACACCCGATTCCTGTAAATTGAGTACAAAGGATCGCTTAGAGTTCTTCTTTCAATGGTACCAAAATGAAGTACCAACATCCCCATTATGACGTCACCATGACGTCATATTTGAGGAATGTCCGACGAAAAATAACTGAATATAGGGTGGTGGAAATTGATATTTCGAAATTTAGCGACTCAAACAGCTGATCTATAAGCTAAAAATGCTGTCTTGTATTATAAAAACTAGTCATTTCCCATCAAGTAGAGTCAAAAACAGCATGAAAATTGATTTCCTAAACCCTTTTGGCGAAAAAAATGCAATTTTTCACTGTTGTTTTGTTGGGTGGTACTATTGAAATGGCCGTTTTGCTGAAATTTGCGAGCTTTATGACGTCATTGTGACGTAAGATAGGCCATGTTGGTACTCATTTGGTAGCAGTGGATAAGAGGAGGAGACATAGCTATATATTGGTACCAAAATCAGTGTCTGTGATGTTCCTGTATTGTGTTAGGCATGTTGGTACTTCATATTCCGGAGGGGGGGGGTGGTTACCACCCCCCATCCATCCATTTTGGGATCACCCTGTGTATCTTACCTATACCCCGGTTGGTGTGTTTGTTTTTGATATGAAAAGGAGCGGACACATGTCAATGACAAATTACATTAAATAAGTTGGCACCAAAAAAGGGGGGTTTTTTAGCAAAAAGGCCGGGGAAAAAACTGAAAGGGTGGGGGGGGTTTGGTACCACCCCCCCCCACTTCGGTAGACGAGGGTAATCGCTATCTTGGCGCCAAATCCTCAAAAAGCGTTACTAATAATAACTGCTTTTAATTACCTTGATTAGGCCATTGACATAAATGAAAAAAAAAATATAAGATCTGCCAATATTTAACCCATTGCAATGATCGTTGCAGGAATTAAGCTAAAAGTGGGGGACTGAGTGCACTGATCTAATTGGTGCTGCAAATCTGGAGAAATTGTGAATTTGGTAATTCATAACATGATAATCAAAAAATTTCAAGGTTACACAGGGCTAAAAAAAAATATTCCGTTGTGTGAAAAGCATGTCATTATTTTGTTCGTTAAAACAAGGATTCCAAAAAGGTAGGTTTATCCCACCTATGAGCTATATGTTTTGGAATTAAGGGTAAATCGTAAAAAAGGTGAAAAATGTCAATTTTGTTAGTACGGAGTCAATTTTTTTTTTGTAAAACGTGGTTCAATGTTGGTTCAGCTCATAGATGAAATATAGGAATAGTTTTGACTAATCCTACGAGTTTGTGTTATTAACCAAAATGGCAACTAACGCGGCAGCTATTGGATTCTTTGACCTGTGACCTATTTGGTGATAACGTGAAACCTAAGCATAACAGTTAAGGCACGCTATTCCTTATTTCATCTTTTAAAGCTGGGAAACAATTTGTACGCAAATTCCTGAAATCAAAGCAACTTTTAACTGTTTGGCCAGGTTCACACCAAAATTGACTTTTCACATTTTTTCTTCCTTTTTATATCCCATAATCGATAAGCTATAACGGCCAAAGACAGTGTAAACCATACCTTTTTAGAATCCTTGTAATCTGAAGTAAAAGAGTGTCATGGTGCCCTTTTCAACTTGATGGGAGCATTTTAAAAATTTGATCCCTTATAACCTTGAAACCCAAGCTGAGGTCCATGCCTAATACTTTTGTGTGCAAAATCATTCAACGCGCACCCACACTCTTTCACTAACAGGTTCCTGCTATAATAAATGGGCTTCCTCGCGGATACCAGACATCACACCTGGACCGAACGCCACAGATGTAATTTGTACCGATTGCCTTCACCTAAGATGGAGATACAAACTACCACTATCTTCC
>JAMKCH010060375.1:0-20071 GCA_023653785.1 Ophioderma brevispina
TATATGCCTTATCCAGGGACGTAAGTCTACATCTGCTATTATCCAACAGAATTCCCACGCTGAGGCTATGGCTGTACTTTGTAAGGATTGAAAGTGTCCTTGAATTAAAGGTACATGTCGTGGATCCCAACGTGGAAACATTCGTGGCATTCATTCTGATGGTGCGTTTTGACGTTACGAGCGGTGGTGTATTAAGAGACAATCAACCCGGGGGCCACTTGTAATTCAAATATGGATTATACGCGTGACCAAGAAAACGCGTAACAAGGGTATCTTTTTCCAACAGACGATGTACGCGCGTACATGATTAGGGTGTCAAAAAACAAAATATGCAAAAAGTATTTCCACCGACTAGAAGCAACATACCCTAAACAAGGTATTTTTGTCCTGTTTTGTTACCCCATACAGTCTTTTTGTCCGTTTTTGCTACCCTTAACAGGTAATCAATGCAATTGTGTCGTTAATATACCTTTATTATCTGACCTTCTTTACAAAGAAAAACGTACCTGTTTTTTTTACATCTTTGTTGTTATAATTGATACCCTAACATGTACGCGCGTACATCGCTGTTGAAAAACAGCGCCTTTTGACGCTTTTTCTTGTTCACGCATCAATTCCACCTTTGAATACAACTGGCCCCCGGGATATTCACATGCCGCCCAGCTCACTGGTTGAGCCAGTAATGGGCCCATTTATGCTCGTTAGCAGATGGAAGCATTGTGTGTAACTTACGTAGGTATTTTAATGAACTCATGCCATCATTTTTCTTGCTGATTTGGACACATAGACCATACATAGTACTTAATGAAACTCTCAGAGTCCAACAAAACTATAGTAGATTTCAAATTTATGCGATATCTTAAAATCACTTTTAGGTCTGTCTGTCCATTCACCGGAGAGGTACATGATTGATTTTAATGGCTACAGGTAAAAAAAAAAAAACTCATAATACATTAACATAGCTATGTTTGTATGAAAGATTGTATTGATTCAAGTCCTACTTAAAGATTCAACCAATGGTTCGATTGAAGTTACTGTATCATGATTAAAATCAGTAACGATTTATTAAATGCTGTTATTTGAACACAAATTCCTTGACACGGGGTCCTGCAAAATATCATCCCTTATCACAACATTGCCTCATATTTTTTATAAGTTCTGAGGGCCATCCCAACCTTGCAAGATATTGAGCAACGCGGATGTAACCCGGGGAAACGAGTGCTTAATTCCGGCCCGTCCTGGCATTCACTTCATCATCAACAACATGTAAGAACTGTTAATCAGTTTCCAGTAGAGCCAATTCTGTACACCATATGTTTTGTAATGGCTACATGCATGGCCTAGTCTCACATCAATATCACCTTATGGAAATATGCAAGAATCCTCACTTAATTGAACTCTCTCTAGCTGGTCTGCGTTATACCTCTAAATGGTTACCTCAAATGGTCTTCAGTTTTTTAGACCATGGGATCAGAGGGAAACGATTCTCTGATAATAGGCCAAAGGTGGCGCGCCCCTCAGAAGTAACATAATTTTCCGAACTAATTTTCTACAATTTATAAAAAGTCGGTTCTACGTTTATTCCCGCTTGTAGTGGTTGAAAATATGCATGATACATTCAATTCACCCGGGGGGGGGGGGCACTTGTATTCAAGGTGGATATGATGCGTGAACATGGCTTTTCAAAAGCACCCTAAACACGTATTTTCACCGACTAAAAACAAGCTAAAACATACCCTAAACCAATTATTTTTACTGTCTATGATACCTCACAATAAGTTATCAGTGCTTGATCGTAAATATACCCTTTAGTATCTGCTTTGCTTGACTTCCCAAGTTCCGATTACAATATTTTGATGATTTTTTGATCCCTGCTTAATGAGATATAACAATTTTCAAGTGTTAAGAAAAAAACATAACCTTTTTCCATATTTTGTTGTTTTTGACACCCTAAACGATGTACGCGCGCCACGCCTGTTGGAACAAAAGACACCCTTTTTACGCGTTTTTTTTGTTCACGCATCGATGATCCAACCTTAATACAATTGGGCCCCGGCAATTTCAGTGACCACGTACACCATGATTTCTTTTTCCATCCAGCAATTAATGCCCTTTGATAAGTAAATTTTTGTCCCTGTCTGCATAGGAAACGTACTTCAGATTCCTTTGAATCTGAGGTGCAGCGTCATGGCCCCGTATTCACAAAGACTGTAGTCCTGGCTTAACTTTTATTACAGGACTAAAGTCCTACTAGAAGGACCTTTGAAATAATCTTCCTTTCTATACAGGGTGGTCAAAAAAGTACAACCAAATGAGGGGGTTTTTTTTATGAATAAACCTAACGGAATTTCCAAATTAAAATTTTTTGTGCTAGGTAGTCTGTTTTTATCAGCTTCACATAATTTTTAAAATTTTAAAAATCGATCACTCGAGTATCCATTTTCTGCCCTCACAAAGTTGCTAACTGACTGTGACACGGAGACTCATTACGCGCAGTGCAGCGTGAGGGATTCAAAATAAATAACAGGTTATTTCTTTGGCGCCGTATTCAAATGCTCCTCAGGACATTTGTGAATGATAATGCAGAATACTTAAGATTTAATGAAATTAACAGTGTATTTTTAAAATGGAACATTTGAATGCTTTATCTGTTATCCATCCCTATACATGTTATCTTGGAGTTTTACTACGTGGAATCAAAGAATGAAAAGAATGCTGAATTATTGATGCTTCAAGTCCAAAATTGATTTTATTAAATAGTATTTTGTAATTTTGATATACGGTTCATTTACAGTTTTACCCAACGATATAACCAGACATTCATTGGGGAGGGGGGACCAGGCATGAGGAAACCATGTAACTTTTTGGGGCATCAATAAACACCACATTTGCAAAGGTGAACACGGTAAACATGTCAATATCAATTTATGACTTTTCCTGATCTCTTTTGGGGCCCGGGGGGCAAAGATTTTGAGTGCGGATCCCACCCTTACTCCTGCCCCTCCCACGCCCTCACCACAGACTGGTTACGTCACTTGTGTTCCCTGACATTAATCCAAATTTAATTATGGAGGATATGCTGCAAATCCCATAGCTCACGTAAAACAAAGGGACTCTTTGGGGTTACTCTAGCGTGAACTTGTTCGGTCGGTTACATCGGACTTGCACTTCCGACCAACTGAACCTTTGAAGTATTAATGAATTGTAAGCCGTCATTTATATATTAGAGCTACAAAATAGGGAATACTACAAGAAGAAAAAATTTATGAATAGATAGAGGATTTTCCATTGAAAAATCGCCCATTTGGGTTGTACTTTCTTTTGACTCACCCTGTATGTTAGCTTTCTGCTGCAAATTCCGAACAAAGAGAAAGCACAGGTAGACATCAAGATGAGAAACTTATACCATTTCAAGTTTTTCTCTTTATATTCTGTGTTAAAACCTTTAAAAAAATACCGCTTTAAAAAACCTTTAAAATCTTTAAAAAAAATTAAAGCGTCCTTCTAGATGGACTTAGTCCTGGCGAACTAAGAGTAAGCCAGGACTAAGTTCTTTTTGTGAATACGGGCCATTGTTATTACCCCCTGGCAGTGGAAAGATAGTTAGGTGCGTGGGGCCCCTTTAGCGTCAAGGAAAACAAATCGCAATATCGCACTTTAGTGCGAATAAGGTGTGTCCGAGGGCCCGGAGAGCAAGATTTTAGGGGGCCCTGTCAGCAGCTGTCGACACTGCTGAATCTTAAAGCCGCCACGGATTAGGTGTTATCACAAACCCTGATTTGGATTGAGCTATTTTTGTCAGGATGTAGAACACAAAAATATTTTTTTCATGAGGGATCATCCCCATTGCAACGTATAAATAAACCTGAAGCTGTATGTTCAATTAACTTTGACGTATATTTCATCATTTATTCGAAAAGGAAACGAAGATGAACAAAACTCGTGACGGAAAAATTCTGTTTGGCAGACTGTAACCTAAACATAAATTGGTGAGAAGAAAACCCTAATTACAGCAGCATCCCCATTTGGCAGACTGTGACCTAAACCATAAATGGTGCAGAAGAAACCCTAACTTACAGCACATCCCATTTCTGTGAATTTGGCCATGAAATTTTACCGCGTTATTAGTAGAATCGAAAATATTTGTATTTGAAAGTGCCACAAGGCCAAAACAATATTCAACATCATGACATAGACCTTACTAAATCAACTTCCACAAATTTTATTGACAACAATTACGGTGTTTATATTCCGTAAAAAACCAGTAAAAACAGCATGATTAGGTGGCAGTCTTGGCCATTCCTGTCACGAAAATCATGTGTTGACTCCTGCCAGAATTTACAGTGTATTAGTCGATGTTGTGTGACACAATCAAAAGCTTGTGGCAGACCAGGATTCCAACTGTACGTCATTTCAGCTTGTATTAATTATTGACCTGACAAGTTGAGGTGAATTAGCCGGGATGAGCACATATACAATAACATGGTCGGTAAGCTGGATACTGCATGCTTTTCCGTTTGATAAAATGCTTGCATTAATGTCATCCATCCTTGGCTGAGAAGTAACAAGGAAAATAATATTAAATTCCTTTTTTTCCCTTTTTTTCAATATATAAACACTCAAATTATTTTTAATTTGCGGAAATGACTTCAGAAGGGTCTAGTTCACATTATGTCTGCATATTTTTTTGGCCATTGTGGCCCTTTAAGAATTTGTTATTTATAGTAGTATTGGAGATTACTTCTGAAGGGACATTCAGCCATTATTGAGGATGCTTAGGGATGATTCTTTCTCCTGTATATTAGCGGTATAGCTATTCTCGTTTTAGAAGATGTGATAATATTTGAAGATGTAACCGTTGCTTTCATTCCATCACTGTATGTAAAAGAGCTGTTGAGTGCTACTACACTCAAGCGTAGGATTAGATTGTCTTGTTACTTTCACATGTGATTGTTTGGTGTGCTGTTGCTGGTGACCCAGTGATATGGTATTTTTAAGCCTTTTCTTAATTTTCTGTCATCCTTGAAATCCAAATAGTAGGGTTATAATAAGAATCCTATTCAGAAGTTTTGGGAAGACTTTGAAGAATGTTTTTCTAAGTTTGGAGGGTGCTGATTTACAATGTTGGGGGTCCAACCTCTGGGAAATGTGGGGAACTTTGTAAAATAAGGGTAAATTAATATAGGGTAAATTTGAATCAGTCAAAACGTTTTAAATGAATGTGCACCAATGTATTAGTCTCCTAGTGTGTCTAGGTACTGACCTTTAGTTAAACAGGTACAGCTGTATTTTTAAAGGTTCAAGGTCATCCTGGGGGTAAAATCTGAGCATTGGATATGTTTGCCCAGGCTGACCTTGAACCGTATCAGGGCTGTAAAGGCCGCCTATACAAACTATACCTTGTGTATCAATACATTGGAGTTACATTTTAAACACACTTGACTCGATTTCACAATATACCTGACTTTAATTTTACCACATTATAAGTGTACCCATATTTCCCAGAGGTGGACCCAAAAATTCTGATTCAGGCCCCTCAAACTAAAAAAAAACATCTTCAACTTCTTCCCCAAAACTTTCTGAATGGGATTCTATTTATAATCCTACGAAAAAGCTAAAAGGAAAAGGAAAATATAGTCATTGTTATAAAAGGACTTGTACTGCTATTTTGCCATTTGCACTATAAATGTGCCTTTGTCCAGTGTATATTTATGGTGAAATACTATAATATAATTCTGCTTCCACTGTCAAAAAAGAACAATTTGTGCACGCCTGTACGAAGTTTACAGTGACTTCTAACAGTGTAACCTGACTGTTTAATGAGTGCAGTCGATTTGTGGAAGGCACCTGGTAGGCATTTAGACATAAACTCAAATGACCCAGGATGACCTTTGAACCCTTATCCTTGAAAGTAATCCAGTAACAGCTGGAACATTAACAAAATGTATTTAACCCATTATGATTCTTTCACCTCGTTTCCTGAAACTCCTTCAAACTAAATTTGAGCAACTTGACACATGTCAAGCTTTCTGTGCAAGAAACCGAGTTTTGAAGCTTTGCAATCAATTGACTTCAACTGACCCTAGATGACCTTAAGCACTGAACTTCCCATATGGATCCACTTTGATCATTCTGAAACCTTTGATAACGCCCAAAACTTTATCACATGAATCAGACCTTGAACACCTATATGCCCTACTCCGCAAGCATCATTTTCAGCAATTTTGATGAATATCCATCAATTATCAGCAGGAAAACAGTTTTTATGATGAACTAACCCAAATGGGAGGAGCGGGCCTAGCGGTTAGGGTGCTTGCCTCTGGCGCAATTTAACATCAAAATCCAGAGGTTCGAATCCGGTGGGGTCGTGGCACTGATGGGATTATTCGGGTATATTCAATTCTGCATGTGATCTGTATACCAGATAGATTAAAATACAGAATACCGCTCCCCTCAATGGTCACCCCCCCCCCCCCAAATATAACCCCCCCCCCCACCCCCCCCCTCTTGGGAAGGGGCAATGGATATTGGGAAAGAATTCCCGTCCGCGGAGGGGACGTTAAGCCCGTCGGTCCCGTGTACAGAGAGTCAAACTGTACATGTATCATCGCGTCCGTGTAGAATAGAGAGGGTGTAAACCCCCTGACTGTTCCCATCCGCCCAGCCTCAAATAGCGGGCCATATCAGGAGCGTCCGTATCATTGTTACACGCGGCCCCGGATTCAGCACACTGAATAAATCCTGACACCACCACAAAGCCATACAACTGACTTGTGGAACGAGCAAACAAACAAATACCTTGACCTAATCTTCGTATAATACACCCACTTACACAAAGGACCTGGTTAAGTGCTCTGTATTGCATTGCATTATAACATGATGAGATAGGTCCAAGACCAGAAACCTTGTCATTTTCATGTCAAATGTTCTCAGCGCGTCATCATTCTGAAACTTGACCATTTGCCCAACATGATGTTTGCTCTACTTCAAAATGGCGCAAAATGACAAAGGGCCACTAAAGTACGTGAAATAGATGCATGCAACTTTTTTACGTTTAATATTAACGTCTCTCCCAGATTCTGTCCGGCAGAATACTTTATCTTTTTAATTTAGTTCAGGGTCGCCCTATTTTCAGCATTCAAATCCTCTGGGGGTTAAAGATCTGGAGCATGGATATGTTTGCCCAGGTGACCTTGAACCGTAATCGGGACTAAAGGTCCGAACCTCTACAAAACTATACCTTTTTTATCCATACATTGGAGTACATTTTAAAACACACTTTAATCGTCTCATTCAAATATACCCATGTGTTACAATTTTACCCCCTTATAAGTTACCCATATTTCCCAGAGGTTGGATCCCAAAAATTTTCTGATTTCAGGCCCCTCCAAACTAAAAAAAAAACCATCTTCAAACCTTCTTCCCCAAAATTCTAGAATGGGTTTCTCATTTATAAATCCTAGAAAAAGCTAAAAGACAAAGGAAAAAAATTTGTCATTGTTATTAAAAGGACGTTTACTGCTTTTTTGCCATTTTGCCCCCAACTTAATTGTGGCCTTTGTCCAGTGTATATTTTATGAGTGGAAAATACCTGATATTAATAATTAAATTCTGCTTTCAACTGTCAATCAAAAAGACAATTTGTGCACGCCGGTTACGTAAGTTTACAGTGACTTCTAACAGTGTACCTGACTGTTTAATGATGCCAGTCGATTTCTGTGGAAGCACCATTTAGGCATTTAGACATAAACTCAAATGACCCAGATGACCTTTGGACCCATTTCTTGCTGAAGTAATCAGTAACAGCTTGAACATTCACAAATGTATTTTTAACACATATGATTTTCAACCTCGTTCATGAACTCCTCAAAAATAATTTGAGCACTTTGACAATGTCAAGCTATTTCTGTGCAAGGAAAACGAGTTTTGAAGCTTTTCAATCAATGATTCAAATGACCCTAGATGACCTTAAGCAATGACTTCCCATATGATTCACTTTTTATCATCTGAAAACTTTGATAAACGCCCCAAAAACTTTTACACATGACATACAGACCTTTGAAACACCCTATATGCCCCTACTCCTCAAGCATCATTTTCAGCACTTTTGATGAATATCCATCAATTGCTCTGCAGAACAGTATTTTCTGATAACTAACCCACAAATGGGAGAGGGCCGTTTTGGGGGGGCCCTTTGAGGGTTAGGGTGCTGCCTCTGGCGCAAAATTTACCATCAAAATTCCCGGGTTCGAATCCCGGTTGGGTCGTGGCACTGCATGGGATTTACTCGGGTACTATCAATTCTGCATTTGATCGTTATACCAGCTATTGATTAAATACAGATACCGCTCCCCATCCAAATGCGTTCAATGGGAATTGGGCAAATGGATCATGAAAGCATTCCGTCCGTCGGAGGGGACGTGAAGCCGTCGGTCACGTGTACAGAGAGCCACAAATGTAAATGTACATGCAGTCAGTGTCGAATAGAGTAGGGTGTAAACCTGACTGTCCCAATCCGCACCCAGCCTCAAATAGCGGGCCTGTTAGGAGCGTCCGTATCATGGATACACGCGGCCCCGGATCACCACACGGAATAAATCCTGACACCAACACAAGCCATTACAATGACTTGTGGATACGAGCAAACAAACAAAGGACTTTGGACCTCATCTTGTATTAATACACCCCTTTCACAAGGACCTGTAAGTGCTCTGTATTGCATTGATTTATAACATGATTAGATAGGTCCAAGACCAGAAACATTGTCATTTTCTACAAAGAGCTTCTCAAGCGGTTCATCATTCTGAAACTTGACCATTTGAACCAAACGATTTTTGCTTACTAATTCAAAATGGCCGCCCAAAATTCGAAGACAAAAACGGGCAACTAAAGTACGTTTAAAATAGATGCATGCCAACTTTTTTACTTTTAATATTAAACGTCTCTCCAATGATGTCATTCGGAATATTTATCTTTTTAATTTTAGTTCCAGGGGTCGCCCATATTTCAGCATCAAATACCAAGATGCGCGATTAAATCTAATTGTTCTGCTCATAATTATCTTAATGGATTTAAAGTTTTTCTGTCATACGTTTTTCAGTGAATTCCAGCTTCCTGAGACCCAAAGAACATAGAACTTATTAAGGACTGCCCAGGATCGGTCTTGAAATGCAAGATGGCCACTAAAATTACCGCTAAATTCATCTCAGTGTATACATTGGAATTAGAGTGGATGACCCCAGAATCTTATCTGAAACATGCAAAAAATGGGCCAGCTCTAAAACAAGATTTTACGATGAATTTCTCTCGCAAATGGTCAAGAAAAAATTTCCACTGTCCCCAATGATTACTCTCTTGATGGCATTTATGACAAATGACCTAGCTTAATTGCAAGGATTGTGAAATTGTTTTGCCCAATCGACAATGCATATTTTTTAAAAGTATTTATGAAAACCTATAATAATCTAATAGTAATTAATAATAAATGCATTTATGATGGCGCTCTACTGAAACCAAATTTTTTATATAAATAATATAAATAAACATACAGCATATAAATATAGAATATAACAAATCCAGATTAAAACACAGTTTTAATTATAATCAAGGTTTATTTTAATTCTCAAATCGTGGCATGTAGGCCAAATTGATAGATGACTTTACAACTTAGTAATTACTAGACAGACGCAGTGCAACTTCGAGGCAGCAACTTAATCAGCACCATGTTGCAACTAATTAAACACAAATACACAAAAACACAACCGTATGGGTAGTGCAGCTTTCTGGTTCATTGACCATTCAAATGAACCATGAGAAAGTGGTATTCAGGATTTAATCAATAATCTGTTATACAAATTAAAATCCCAAATTTAGTCTTCCGAATTAAATCCAGCAAGGGCCCCACTGAGATCGATCCGAGGAGGACCCTGTGCTCAGAGGTAAGCCTTGCTAACCCGCACTTTCTCAAAATTATAGTATGTTTTAGAGTCGTTAAATTACCATGGTGGAGCTAGGTGGATCATGTTAATGGCAAGCTTGTTCTAGAGACTGGGACCAATGACGCTGAATGATCTGTCTCCAAATCTGCGGCTTGGGGTACGAGGTATGACAAGGCGCGTAATTGCCCGTGAAACATCCGAATTAGAAGGGAGCCGTTGCCTTCGCTAGTGCAAAGAAGGGACTCCAACACATTATTCATGGTATCGACGGCAGCACTCAAAGTCAAGAAGATCGAGAGATAAGTAAGAAAGCCTTATTAGCATCTTTATTAACATCAAAAGCTTTTGAAGGCATTTGGAATTTCTACTGAAAAGGGACAGTCTCAGAGTGGAATGCATACTGAAGTCTCACCAAGATCATGATCGCCAACATTAACTGATTACGGCGTGATGCGGGCCTGCTCAATTAAGCAATGGAATATTTTTTTTTAAAATTTTAAAAAAAAAAAAAAAAAAAAAATCCAAAGTTTTCTAAATATTTACAAAATGGGGCTCAAATATGTCAGCCCCTGCACACGGAACACAACAATTAGCTTTAAAACAACCCCTAACAAGTAACACCTGGGCGCATGTTAGGGGGGACTTACAAAGTTCGACTTTTTCGTACCAATAAGCCCTTCTTGGACATAATTTACGTGGCAAATAACCATTTTTAAATGTATCGTAATTCGCTAGTCATTAGGTGGTCATTTTGCAGTTCAAACCAGATTATGTGGTTACTACCAATCTAAATCCTAAGCGATATGAAACCACCGTGAAGTCTAACAAGAAAACTAGAGATATATTGTAAATATATAACTGAGATGATTTTCGCCGTCATTTTGGTGACTATCTTGATTTTGAAGACAAATTCTGGGCAGTCCACAAACTAAGTGCAAAGGAATTCGGCTCTAAAACCGGAAAATACCAAAAAAGTTACAGAAAAAAAAAACAGGGGACCACTAAATTTTATTGTAGCCGTCATCTTGGATTGACGCTGAATTTAGGCGCCCTGATTTCAAAAGATAAAAGATATTGATATGGAAAGTTAAAAAAGTCAATACGACTATATGTAAATTAGCGGTGACCTTTTCGAATTTTGGCGGGCATTTTCAAATTTGCGCCAAAACCTAGTCTAATTCCTATTTTAATAGGTCAAGTTTCGGATGATGAAACCGCTGAGGAAAAACAGGAAATGGCAGTTTCTCAGGACCTAAGACCTACCTTATCTTGCCGTGTGGTATTTCTGCGGTACTTACCTTCGTATTAATTTGAGCCAGCCAAGAAATTCGCCACCTGTTGGTATGCGTTAAAGAGGAAGAACATGCAAATATGCAGAGCTGCTAATTGTTTGCAGTGATAAGCAGTACAAATATTTTCTTATGCCGTAAACCTGTTCTTAGTTATAATCTTTATGGTATAATAACACAATCCGTCAATGGCCTATGGAGATTGACAGACCATTCACGCGAAAGCAAATATAACAATAAACGATTGTAGGTGCAGCATGGGCGAAGGTCCGTCAGGGCCGGGAAGCTATAAACATGCCGGGTTTCCGGGGGTCCACGACTATGTAAACGCAAAGGGTGAAGCGTTTCCAGCAGGCTATTGATATCCGTAAATCCGGCTTTATCAGCAGGGACAATGAACTTTAGATTTTTTTCTTTAATGTCGGAAAGTGCACAGCCAATGTTAATACCAATTGTATTGTTTTATTTCAAATAATTAAGGACGATTAACAATCATTACAAAAAAGAGAAATATAAAAAAAAAACCATGTCGTTATTTTTTAACTAAATTGATTTCCTTTTCTGATACCTGAAAGTCTTTTTAATTCATATTCTGAACAATTTAAACAAAATATGGCAACGTTGAATACTTGCAAAATGACCTTGATTTTAACTATATGAAATTGAAGGTGGTGGTATCAAATGTGACTACAACCACAAATTTCTGCCCATACAACCATTTGATGTTCACTGACATTGCATGACCCTTCATTTCAGCACCTGGAAGCTTTGACCACAACCACCCAGACCTTTCATGACAATCCAAGTTTGCAGTGATTTGACCATGATTTGACCTTGGATTGACCCAGATAACCTGAAACATTTGGTATCAAATTTTTATACCCACTCGTTTCATGACCATACAATCATGTGCCATGTGGAGTGATTTGATCTTGGATGAACCCCGCATGACCTTTGAAATCACTTCAAAATTTTGGCAACCAGGTTACAGCTAGCAAATCAACAAAGCTGGCCTTTTTAGAGCTTGTGTTAAGAGCATTGTTCTGTATGGAGCCGAAACCTGGACCATGAAGAATGAGTTTCAAGATTTCGAATTTGATGGCACATACACTTGGTCTTCCGTGAGGGGACAGAATTTCCCATGGCATGAACACAGGACAAACCAGTTTACGGAGGCATTCTCATTCCATCTCTGAGCTGTTGCTCAACGTAGAGCCCGCTTTGCTGGTTACTGCTGTCACGCGTTGAAGACCCACTGTTGGAAACTTCAGTGCCCTAACAGAGGGCCCGGACAGAGGGATGCAGTCCCATCAACTGCATCGTGTAATCAGTGAGGGACCACTCAATATGAAACTGGGAACCTTCCTAGCTAGGAGGGATCCGTGATGGATGATGAAGACTTTTGGGGATGTCGTTCTAATGGAATCTCTTGGTTGCGGTCGCTAGCTGCTGATGTGACGGTAAGATAACAATTACTTGCTATTATTATGGGTTGTAATTATACCTGACCAAACTAACCCAAACTTAAAAATCGGCCGGACTGGGATGGTAAGGTTTGAATGCCCAGGCAAAGTATGTGGATCGCGTTGAATGTGCCAACTTCCACGTTGTAGAGCTTCACTCACCTGGCCCAAAGAAGGATTCGACATAGCGCGGGAAGGTAGCAGACATATTGGTAACAATGAGGTAGACGCTGGTCACCCTTAAACTTGATGGGTGGTCCCAGGAAATGCAATAGAATTGACGCTTTTGGTTGTGCAAGTCTACAAAGGGGACCAGGAAAGCATCAATATTTGGGTTGGTGATGACATCATTGTGGTATCATTGATTTTTCAGAGAGTAATAGAAATGCCAGGTGGATGGGTGTAAATCTAGTCATGACACTGACTGAATGAAAATCAATAATTTCACTAATGTTATGGTTAGTGTATTCTTTTTTGCCCTGTTTATTGGAAGGAATGCCCATTAAAGATTTGGAGTGGGTTGTATATCTCATTCCTGGCCTTTAAGTGCTGCAAAATGTGGCTTAAGGAGGGATCTAGACAAAGATCACACAGGATCACATTGGTTAAATTTACCCGTCAGTATATCTGAAGCCAAAATTTTGTAAGAATTAAGAGCCAAAATCAATACACCAAAGGGCCCTCTTCAGCTGCCACATAGGTTCAAAATGAGTTGCTCGATTGGATCAAATGATGCATATTATTATCGATGAAGCTTCACAGGATTAAAACAATAGTTTTGGAGTGTTCTTAAAGCGGAACTGGCACATTTCCCACAAAATATGATATTTCTTCAATTTGCTCTCCAAATGATAGTCTAGGCCATGGAAAACAGAGATTATTTACACATAAAATAACATACCCCAAAAACAGATAGGACAATGATATGAGGATAAAGATATCCACGGTAATTGTAGGCTAACTTTAGTTTTTCCATAACTTTATTAATCAACAAATGTGTATCTACAGATATTTTTGATATACTCACTGATATTAAAACCAACAAGGTTATCGACCGGTAAAACAGTGTGCATAGCGTGGGAAAACATGCATACGGCGTGCTGTTCTGGGTGAAACGGCCATTTTCGTCCGTCTCTGAATTCGCGTTCGCCGGCGACGCTAAAAATACAAAAATCGTTCCGTTACCAATCAAGGAAGTGATTTGGTGTTCTTAATCATTCGGGTGAGGGCTTTTGTATTAAAAAAAGCTTTAACATGCGCCTGCAAAAAATATCGATTTGAAAAAATCTTGAGGGCCGCGCACTAGTTTCACAAATGTGCCAGTTGTCTCTTAAATGATACCTTAATAAAGGGAAAAACAAGTTCAAACCCCATTGAATGCCATGGACTTAGCATTTAAGGACAGTCAAAAATAATTCCGTATTTTAATCCTATGAGCCCCATTAATAATTTGCACTATTCTAATCGGAGGAAACATTAAAATTTGACCAGTGTACAACTGAATGTGTCCCGTTTTATTGAATTTTGCTCTTTTTTAACCTGTAAATCTAGGACTTGCAGTTGTAGATAGTACAAACTATTACCTTTTTTAATCCAAGGATAAGACAAATAGAGTTGAAACATAAATTGTTGTTACTCGAGATGCGTTACAAATTTCTGATTGGACTTCCGGTTCTAACATGATAAATGGGGGAAATCATCCATCTGCAGGTCCAGATAGGATAAACGAGAAACGAACTTTGGACTCATGCATCTCCACCTGCAGTAGCTAGAACGCTTCACTTACGAATGCACTCTCAGCAAGCCATCATTGGGTGTTACGCTCCAACTTAACTGAAACATGCACCAATGACGCGTAGCAAACACCAGATGCCTTCTATTTATTAAACTACACGACCTAGCATCAAACATCCCAAAACATGGTTTAAATCAATAGGGGATTATTGAATGGTCAATTAGCAAAGGGACAAAGAGACTTGAAAAAATACAGAGATGATCTCAACGACACTGGCATCAAGACTACTTCTTTTGGCGCAGCCTCAAACCTTGTTGTTAGATCTGATTTGTTCCCAGGAGCGAATTAAAAAAACTGAAATTCTGATGGCAACATTCAGCCAAATAGACCACATTGGAGCGACTGGCGTAAATCTTTCCCATGATGGTGCGAGTTACGAGGGTCGATGTTGGTAGCGCCCTAACTTAGTGTATACAATGCGCTTTCTCTGTAGCAAGAGAAAGTAGAAGGGACAGTCAAAGAACGAGTCAAGCAAAAGTGCTAGCGAGATATCCTCGAGGATTTTTTTATGCCAGCATTGGTGGAAATTATATTCACGTCGCGAGTTCAGCTCTGACTGAGATAGACGAAGAAGCAGTTGACAGAAGCAGTTGACATCCATGAAAGGAAAGCCTCACTAGTGCTGTAAATGCTGCAGTAACAGGACAGAACATCTGGGTCAGAGGAGGAGAAACAAGCAGGATTTGATTTCCACATAACCAGGGAACCAATAAAGACGCGGACACATCTTAGTCAGCTTATTGAAATAACCCTACTTGACATGCATGCAGGATAAATTTTTCTCGTTATACTTTTGTTGAGAGTGAAAAGCATAAGCTTGATTGTTAAATGAAGGAAAGGCAGCCGGGTTCAGAAAAGGATGGTCCTGCCAGACCAAATTATTTATGTCTGGAAACTGGGCCCTTTGCCTCATTCAACTTCATTGATTTTCACAGTTGGACTTCGTGCACAAAACACCTCTGTTGGGAAATACTTAAGAGGGCCACACCTCGTGTTTAAAAACACCACACGTCTGAACATCTTGAAGCCCCACCCTTCAATTCTAGGCGGCTGAGCCACTCACAGAGGAACTTCCTTAGGAAAGCCACCCAAAGTCTGTTATTCCTGCAGTGACGTTGAGCGGTCTCACCATGCTAAGCGTGACATCAACTTACAGCTCTCCAGGGAGAACCGAGTGACATCACCTCCTCCAAGAAACTCACTGCGAAGCTGAAGAGAAGCTGCAAATCGAAGGTTTTTGACCTTAATTTGCTTCAGTTCCGCACAATCACGCATGGGATCGCTTCCTATGTGAAGCCCAGGGCATACAAGGAATCAACCCGCAATCTTCAATGAATTCGCCGATCCATGGATAACATTTGAAGCATGGTAACGCCACTTTCACCAACATCTATAGCCCACCACAGCTGCGGCAGACTGTCAACTCCCTTCCATAATTCCAGCGGAGCTCCTCCGTCTGCGGAGATCAACTGTTAGAAAATACAGCATGGGGATCTCCCCACATTGAAAACAAGAATGGCAAAGCGTCTCTTGAATGGATTGAAGCCCACGACCTCCCACTGCTGTTTGATAGTAGATCCACCTACTTTCTATTCAAGCAGTCATGGTACATGTACCGTCCCGACCTGTCAACAGTCACCAGCGACATTCGATCTCGCTGTTCCAGAACGGTCCTCCCTAGATTTCCTAGATCAAGTCATTGCCCTATCCTGGTCACGAGTGACATCAAGGTCACTTTCTCCAGCCTCTACAGAAAGAGATGGAATTTCAGGTGGAAAGCCAAAACTGGTCCAAGTTCAAACAAATCACTAGCGAACTGTCATCCCGCTGCCAGACCCGGCTAACAGCAACGATGCATATTTTGGACTTCTGCTCCATGCTCCACCAAGCAGTTAAACATTCCATTCCAAGGGGCAGAACCCCTACACCCCCCTGTTGGAACAAGGAATGCGACGAGTTATACAAAAGTGATTGTAATACCAACTGCGATACTGAGAGAATAGCAAAGGCAACAAGCTATGGGATCTGCTTGGCCAAAAGGACGCACAGATGGAGGAGGAGAATCCAATAGCAACTTTACCAACTCAAAGCCCAGGCCTGAAACCACCATCAAAAAGGCTCACCGGGCGTAGCGTCAAGCTAAGCAGTGTCCTGTCTCTGCAAACTCCATCGCTTCAGTACTTGTCAACAATGGAAAGTGGCAGACCACACTCACAGGCGAAAGCCCCACTCTCGGTGCTGTTAATGCAGATATTAAACAGCTTCTACAAACCTTTCCACTGTCAAGCCCATGTCCCAACCATTTTTTTTTTTCCCCACCTACGATGAGATCACCGAGCAATTAAAGTTCTCAAGAATGGGAATGCTCCTGGCAATGACAACATCCATAACAGAATTCTTGAGGAATATGGCACCCGAAGCTGGGCGATGGCTCAACTCTTCCTTTCTACGTGCATGGGAACGAAACTATTCCTCCAGATGGAAGACTTCAAAGGTCTTGCAATCCTGAAGACTAAAAAACCAGCAAATGAGCCAAGAGTTACAGACCATCTGGCTACTATCTCACATCTAAGCTGCTTGAGCGACTATAATCGGCAGGATCATGAGACGGTCGAGGCAAATTTACCCCACACCCAAGCTGGATTTCGAAGAGGTAAATCAACAACTGATCAGATAGCACGACTAGTTAATGACATCGAGACAGCCTTCCAGAAGGGGGGGGGGGGAAGAAGTTTGGAGCAGTCTTCATAGACTAAATGCTGCGTACGATACAGTCTGGCATCAGGTCTTTACCTCCAGCTACTCAAAATCTTCCCTGATGCAAGATTGTCAAGTCATTATGCTGATCACCAAGACAGATCTTCGTTCCTGGAGACATCAAATGGGCAACGCATAGAGTAGTAGGTAGAAAGCCAAACTTCGGAATGGTGTCCCACAAGTTCGTCATGGCACACAGTAGTCTCTTTAACATCTACCGTCTCCAGATATGCCAAAGGGGATTGTTCGCCGTACTCCGACGCAGACGACACGGCACTTGGAATAGCTGATGATTCCTTGAGTCCTTAGAAACAGTGTTGCAAAAAGACTTAATCACTGTAAGCCAATTATTCCACCGATGGCACTTGAAACTCATCTAACCCAAGACGTAGGCTCTGTTTTCCACCTTGCAAATCGATACGCAAAAAGAGAACTTAATCATCAATCTAGATGGAGAAAGAAAAAACTGTCACATGACCCAAACACCGAAGTACCTTGGCGTCACAATGGGCCGCAGCCTTACTCTTACAATCAACACACCAAGGCACTCGCTGCCAAGACGCAGTCTCGTGTTAACCTCCTCAGAAGCCTCGCAGGAACTGGATGGGTGCATCTTTACACCTTACAACAACAATGTGCTGTGGCATACTCCACTTGTGAATCGCTGAAGTATGGAGTCACAGTGTACATTCACACAAGATTGATGTGCGCTGAAGGATGCAATGAGACTTGTTAGTGGTGGCCTTTTGGCGACACCTGTAGATTATCTTCCAATCTGTCTGGCATAGCTCCTGCAAACCTTGGTAGAGTGACATTCAGACGACAAGCTCGCCAAGACATGTGATGAACCTGGTAGCCTATCCCCCCCAACCCCTTTGAGGATCAGAGAATTCCACGGAATCGCTTTGCTACCCGGTCCATGACACTGCAGTCACACTATCCATATCGATCATCCTGTTTCAATGACAGATGGTATGAGCAATTGTCATCCTCTACTTGAACCTAAAGCAGTTATTGGACAGCCCATCTAGCAACCCCAAGGGCTGTGACCTTGTAGGAAAGCGCGGGTCAACCTCAAACGACTCAGAACTGGCGTTGTCGTACAAAGAACTTCCTCTTCACAAGATCGGAGTAGAACTTTCACCAAACTGGGATTGTGGGAGAGCCACAAACCATTACCACATCATAAGATGACTGTGACGTTTTTCTACAAGTCCCAAGAGGAAATTCAGCCTGGTGCACCTTGATGATTAAACTATCAGCTGGTTAAAGACGGATCTTCCACTGTTATTTTGACTTGCACGCACGAACGAACAAGATGCAAAAAAGTTGTTTCCAGTAGATAGTCCCGTTTTTATCTTTGTTTTTAAAAGATTTTCCCATAAGTGGCTCAAATCGGACCAAATGGTTTAGAGCCAAAACAGTTGCAAACCATACTTGACTGTCAACAGTTTACTAAACAAAAACATCGATTTTGGGATCACTGTATTAAGAAAAAATCTGAGGCATTTTTTTCTAAATTCCAATTTTCTCATAAATAAAAAACAAAATGCGGGAATGGCGACTCAAATATCAAAATGCGCGCGCGGTCTACTGGAAACAAACTTTTGGCCTGTTCTCTTGATTGCTACTAACGATCTTGTCAGAAACTCCTATCCAAATAACATTGTGCTTTAAGAGCAGGAGGCCTCTATCGCCATTTGACTTGAGAATCATTACTGCTGTGATAAACGAGATATCTGGTCGCCCTTGCTGTTTGATCTGCTAATCAAATTTGTCATGAGAGTTGCTGCTGTGGTCAACAACAACGACCTAAGACCCCCCCCCGAGGCCCAAGACTAATCCAAGATGTACTTCGAGATACACACAGCTGAACTTGCAGATCTTGACCACTCAGATGGCATAGCCCTGTTTGAGGTGCCATAACACCAAAGATTGATTAAAAACAGCTACGTCTATAAACCACAAAGTCCCATGGAATATAGGGTTACATAAACGGTGCACAGACTTTCAAATACCTAGTTTGCTTACGCGGCATTGCAGATGGCACAATTACCAAAGCTTTAGGAGCATAGAGAGTCCGAATATGGTGTGGAAAGACCGATACAGACATTTATGGCTCGACACCAAGTTTTCTCAACGCGTGTGGTCTTGTACTTGCTGTATGCTGGCCGCCTGAATGCTGGAGTCTCAACCGAACGAGATGAGGGCAGACTTGAAGCTTTGATATGCATATGCACAGTGGTCAAAGAAGATTCTGATTATGTAAGATCCGTGACCAAACAACCCCAAGTAGAAAACATAATCCAGGAACGCAGACAAATGTTTTGGGCCATCTGCCACAAATATATCCCAAAAGAATACCGAAACCTTTTTTACCTCTGGAAACCAACCCAAGATAACCAGAATTTCGCGGTTTTCGGCTTTCGCGCTCGCCATATTAAAGAATAATAAGCTGTGGGCCGCTCCATATAAATACTTAACATTTCAGTGGACACATACAAACACAACACATACAACAGCCACGCGCAGGACGGACTGATAAGTGGGGTCCAGAGTCACCTTATCCCTACATTGTCAATCATACATGGTCACATCAAAGCCTCCATCACTCCAACACCTTTCGGACCTGGCGGTCACTGGCAAAACTTCATGCAATGTGACTCAAGTAGGCCCCCATCATGGGGTCCAGAGACCTTAGACCCTACCTTGTCGTCTTCTGTGTATGAGCATAGCTCAATTCTGTTGTGACAGTGGAGCCAGCTCACTGTTAATTTGGTTTGGTGTTTTGAAGAAGTCAATATCCAAAAACCTCAATCCAACGGTGGG